>JABSTQ010010735.1:732500-962500 GCA_013358835.2 Ixodes persulcatus
CATTCTACATCTCCACCAGCTGTGTAGGCCCAGCAGCACGAATAAGTCGTATGCGAAAGGAAACGAAGGAAGCGAATATTTTGGTCGGTTATGTTGGGATCTTTTTTAGCGTTCGTTGTAGGACGTCCCAGAAGAATAAAGCGTCATTTCAGTAAATAATAATAATATCTTTATTACACGAAGAGATATACAACATTACAAAACAGGTCCGCAAAAGCACGTTTGTGCTTGTAGGCGTGACCTGGCAACCAGCAGAGAAACAAAGCAGTGTTCTATTCTTTCGGGTTTGTTACACAACCTGCGGTTAACAGACCTCGGTATAAATAGCCCCTTACTTTCAAGCCAAGTTTTAACGGGCTAGGGTGGAGGTGCGCAATTCGAAAAAGAACGCCTTAGTTGATGCTGAAACAGACATATTTTTCACTCACGTCACCCTTGGGATCAACGGGTAAGCGACTTCGATAAAGTGGTAGAGGAAAAAGCCTTTCAATTGTCGCCCTTGATAACTTTAAGAAGACAAACCTGTTTACAACCTCCCTTGAAAAGTCCCAGGGTCTTTCCTTGAAAGCTGTCATCGCTTGAGAAAATTAAGTAATTTAAACTACTTGCTAATCTTTGCTGGATAACAGTATTGAGAAAAGGGTGGTTAGCATTTTTAGTGTGATTTCAGATAAGATCGACCAAAGGGTGGCTGGTCGACATTTTTAAATCAACTGATGTTTTTATATGATTTTGTCTAGTGTCTGGTATAAACGAATCCAAACTTAGTTTTGACCAGAAGAAATATTTGGGGACAGGAAAAATCGTAAGGCATGAAAAGGTGGACAGTTGCATTAGCGCGCACTGATGGAGGGGACACGTTTGAGAGTGAATAACTAAAACGATAACATTAGGAGAATTGTAATACTTTTTAGACGCAAACTATGGGTACAGCTTGCTTGTAATATAAAGTAATATTATTTATTTACATTTTATTTAGTTTTTCTAAAAATTGCCAAACATGCCTGCGCGAACGACAAATGGCAAAATTTGGAGGCCTGTATCTCATGAAATCATTTAATCATTATTATTTAATTTGCAGATAGTATTCTCGTTATTTATGGCTATTATTTAAAAAAATAAATAAGGTATCTTAATGATACGATAATCAGGATATATGTAGGCAAACATGGGAAAAAAATCAAACAACGAAAACTTCTGTTGCGAATAAAACAAAAAGCCACCATCGATTTTTTCTTAATTTAGGTGCCCTGTTATACTCTATTTCGGCATTCATTTCTATTAAAAACATGTTGCATTATTTTATTGAGAAAGAAGAAACAACTCCCCAAAGTAGGGTCCTTTTTCAAAGTCTACACTTAGCAGTGCCCTATACAAGAAGTGACTCTGAGTTCTAGTTTCATGAAACTAACACACATCTTTTATATATTTTTATTCAGATGAGGCCATTGATAACTATAGAAATCCTTCACACACTAAAATTGAGGAGAAACTTCTGTGTACAAAGAGCTATCATATTACGAACTTGTGATCTGAGAAAAGATCCTGCAGCCATCGGCCACTGGGAACTTTGTTTACTCTATTTTCCTACGGCACAATGGCTACGTTTACATGGATGCGACTGCAGCGCATCGGATCCAGTTAACGAATCGAATCGGTCCATGTAAACAACTCGGATCGGATCGGACCGGATCCGATCCGATCCGCTGGGACGGGGTGGTTTGAGATGGTCAATCCGAATCGAGACTCTCCATGTAAACGCTAGCGGATCGGATCGAGTGCTCGAGCGGGGGATTACGGGAGCTTTGCTTTGCATGCCGCTAGGCAAACCGGACACCTCGGAAACAATTTGAAGGTCACGAGGTTTGCGTTGTGATCCTTCGACACGAGGTGCCGCTACTGGTCGATCCGAATCCATGTTAACGTAGTGGTTGAAGTGAATGCGATTCGCTAACTGGATCCGATGCGCTGCTGTCGCATCCATGTAAACGTAGCCTATATGCTCCTCTCTCTTACCCTCTATCTCCACCTCTCTCTCTCTCTCTCTCTTATATATATATACATATCCCAGACTTATATCTAGAATAAAAACATATTCAAGCATTCCCTTCCTGCGCGTGATAGTGTTCTGTGGCTAGCAACAATCATTCTCCTCGCAAAGATCACGATTATGGCCCAATAGTTGACGGAAGTAGCAGGCGACACTCGACGCTAGTTCTGGCAAAACGGCCGATGCAATTTTTTTCGCATTTCCCCGCTCGCTGTCAAGGATGAGGGGGTTCGCTTCAACCAGCAAAATATGGCTGCCAATGCCTGTTTACTGAGCAGTCGTGCCTGTCGCCATCCCACTCGCTGGCTTCGTGGGCGATATCAGGCTCAAAGAGGCACTCAGACAGAGAGCAGAACCCTCAAATACTCGAGCCCCGCCTAAATACAATAGAGCGTAAACACTGTCGCCATGTTAACCTAGGAAAGGTTAACATGGCGACAGTGCTTACGTTTTAGGTAAGGAAAAGCATGGCGTGTGGTATGAGCCGGATCCTTACACGAGGTGCAAGGTGAGCCCTGAGAACCTGTCTGCTGCCCTAGAGTACTTCACGAAAGACGAGCTACAATGTTCGCGCCTAGGTCCCAACCAGAAGGACGTGATCTCTGTCATGCTCGACGGGGAGAAAACGTTCGTGCCAAAGCGCTTCCTGACACGCTCAATCCGAACGGCCTTTCGTGCACAAAGACAAGCATCCTTATTCCGGCGTTGGGCTAACTAAACTTTATTCCTTGCGCCCCATGCGTGTAACCCTCACCCTTCGTTCTTAGGTTACAACTGGACTATAGTCTTGCTGAGCTATTTTAATAGCACAGGTTAACTCCCTCTAAAACTGTGGTGCAAACGTCGATGTGTCGTAGGAGTGCCAGTACAAATGTGTAGTTCACACGATTGAAAGCCTTTGCCTGACCAAGGAATGAGCGCGCGACATGGATATGTGTTTGAATAGATCTGCCACGTATACCGCAGGTTTGGAGCTCCCCAACAAGATCTTCAATTACCATCTGAAGCCTGTCATGAATGAATTTCGCAAAGATTTTGTAATCCACGTTGCAGAGTGAAAGTGGACCTATAATTTCCTACTTTTTTTACGTCCTGTGTCTTTCGTTTTGTGTTTTCGAACACTATGACAGCCAAAAACAAAGAAGGTGCGAGTGTCTTACAGTAGTAAGAGCCTTGAAACACGTTTAGTAACACTGAGCATATATAGTTTTTCTCGATATATATATATATATATATATATATATATATATATATATATATATATATATATATATATATATATATATATACCATTGACGGTCATTTGGTTCAAGTGTTTTGCTTTTTTGAAGGGAGTCAATTGCTGCTTTGACATCACTTTAGGGCCTTCTATGATCTTTTTGCTATCTTCGTTAAGCGAAGTCATCGTCTTTCTATCTCTGGCATTTCCTAGGGGGGGGGGGGGGGGATAAGTTTACCAAAGATTTTGAGTAGTAGGATTGAGGATGGTTCGTCGATAGTGACGCCATCTTGGTCAATTTCTCAAATTTCCTCGGATAATGCATATCGACTTTCATCGCCCAGAGATCGTTTTGTCGGCTGCTCACCAAGTAAAAACTTTTGGTACGAGAACGAACGACAGCTCTCGATATCTTTCCGTTTTAAATTTTTGAAGTTGGACCCTTGTAACTTAAACGGCTTGGAAACGAGCGGAAATTTATATTTAGGTATCGCGTTCGAATCTTAACTGCGAAGCTTAAAGGGCCCATGAAACAAATTTTGGCCCGGGATAAATCAATTTAGATTGGGATTTTACTAATTGTACATCGTTCAATGGGCCAAAAGAAAAAAAGGTAGGAAGTCAAAAGCATGCCTTTCGGTACAAAAATTTGAAAACACAGCGGACTATTTCGTACCTCGCCTTCCCTTCGTAAACTCTCTGCCTTTTCACTGTGATACATCCGCAGTCCCCAAAGTGCGTCACCGGGTCCAAACGCACGTCACACGACACCGGACATCACTTATTCCCTTCATCCCTAAGCTGACGGTTGCGGTGGAAGCTACGCGCTTGCCGGACCAATCAGCCGCCTCCCTTTTATCCAGTGACCTCATTCTCTGCGCGTGGGTATGCGCAAGAGAGCGTGATCACGTGGCATAATTGTGGCTGGCCCACCGAGCACGTAGCTTCCACAGCACTGTGAGCTTCGGGGTGAACGGGGTGGGGAAAGCTAGGGAAAGCAACTTTTGTCTGAATTTTGAGCGACGGGCTAATCTTCTAGGGGGAGATTGGATGTGTCCTGATTACACAAACGAGAGTCCGAGCAAGAGGGGACTCTCCCCTTTCCGTCTTCTTGAACGGTTCGGTAGAATGCGCGATTTATAAGTTGAGGAGGAAAGCTAAACAGGAAAAAGTTGAAAAACCGTTTCATGACGACCAGACTTGAGATTCTGCAAGGCAGAAGATCATCCTCACCATGGGGGAGAAGGAAACAGGCAACGGTGGTGGACAGGGTAGAAGGGGAGGGAGGAGGAAGCGAGTGAAAAGCGGAAAGCGCAAACTGGTCGTCGGTGTAAATCTTACGGTCCTGTCACGCTGGTCATACAAAAACTATCTGCAGACATGATCGAAGCATGTAGGAAGCACGAACATGCTTCAGGGGTGGACAATTCTGTCGTCATGTCTGCGGCCGTGTACGGTGCGCTTTTATGTGTTATGGAAGGACTTTTATCGAAGAACTTTTGCTGCCGAGATGCTTCGTTGAATTATTGGGCTTCTATCTATTTTGAGGCAAAAAGATAATGACACCCGAGGCAGTGCAACGTTTTTTTTTTGTTTTTTTTTTTTTTTGTGCAGAGTGACCACGCACGCTTTGTTGAGCCCGAAACGTGCATGCGAGTAAGCGTCGTATATATATATATATATATATATATATATATATATATATATATATATATATATATATATATATATATATATATATATATATATCCTTTCGCGCTGACCGGCGTCCGTACATGTCTTCGATTCTCCGTATTTTCCCGATAAGCGTGGGGAGGGAATTCTTACTAACTCGGAAACCGCGAGCAAGCGACATGGAAAAGAGGGGAAAGCTATATGCTTACACAACACACTTCCGGAGGGAACGACGTTATTGAACGATGGCCGCTGTGATAACAAGAACCCGTGGTCGCGAAGATTTTCGAACGTTCCGGCGTGTCGTCGATGCTCGAATGGAGCGGACGGTTGTTTACCCAGCCTGCGGTCCGCAGCTGCCTCTGCAGTGTCCCAGATTCTGCAACGGTGAGCGATAGGGTGGCGATGCCTGGCCGCACTCACGAAACAAAATCGTTTTAGACCCATCGACCGGCCGCGTTCAAAAATGAATCTGTGCCAGCTTAACCCGCGTGCTCCGTTTTTTTTTTTTTTTTTTTTTTTTTAGTTTAACGTTTGAATGATTCAGTGCATGAGATGGGGGTTCTGCCAATGAGAGATTATTGCTACAAAAAATAAAACATAAAAAGATGCGTTTGTTTAAGGGAGGAAGGGGCGGGAGGGGTCCGACCAACGAAGGAGACAGCGATCCCATCCGGAAACCCAATGGCGGAACGGCCTCTTATTCGCTCCCGTCTTTGGCAGTGAGAAAGATAAATGAATTTAAAATATTAAACCTCTATCGGTACCGCCTGGGAAGGAACAACCGATTTAAAGCCAATTTGAAAAAGAAAAACAGGATGGCAAGTCCACCAAATGTTATTTAAAAAATTAAAAACCAATTGAAGGGAAGGAGGAAACTAAATAGTTGAAGCGATACCCTGGCTAAGGTTGCGGCGGGCAAGCTTGATCAGCGGCTTGTTCTGTGTTCGTGCTCATCGTAGATTGTAGCATTATCTGTTAATTTATATTTTCGAAATGTTGTTATTTCTGAGTTTGGTTTTAGTACCACAAATGCAGCACCAACAGTGTTGTTGCATACGGATCCATCTGTATATATACGAGGGGCGTTCATAAAGTTCGTATTATTGTCACGAAGGAATAGAGACTCAGCAATCAAACTCGAGTAGGAGTTGAGACTTTCTCTACATATTCGCTGCCAAAAGTTACCCACTTTTTCTAGTGATGCACCACATGCCGGAGGCCATTGTTATAGAACTCCTCGTTTTGAGGGTTCATGAAAAGCTCCACTTCAGAAATCACTTGGTCGCCGTCCTTGAAATACTTTCCTCTTATTTGGCCACACTGGAAGCGTCTCCGCCATTTAACCAAAGTGTCATAAACTGGGGCGTTGTCCCCGAACAACGCTCCCAGATTGGAATGAATATCTTTGGCATTGCTTCCCTTCAAATGGAGAAAACGGATCACTGCATGTGCTTGGTACCGATTGGCGGTGCCATTTTTGTTTCGACTCCCTAGCGGCGTTCCGAGCTACTATAGCATGCGATGTTTATACTGTGCGGAAACTAGAGGGACGCGCGCTCATGTTGATGCCTGTTTTGTTCCATTTTGTTTTTCAATTCTTTGTGCCGATAATACAAACTTTATGAACGCCCCTCGTATATCTATGTCGGTGTTAATATTTCCGTCAGTGAAATCGACGAATGGACAACGTAGTGATTTTGCGGGATGAATAGCTTTTATATCTACCGGAATATCTGCTTCGTGATACGTTATCGCATCTTCAGCAATGGTCAGATGTTTTTTTTTTAAGTTATATAAAAAAAAAAGAAGAGATTTTTTTTCTAAGACTAAGTGGACTGGGATTACATTTGCTAGTATGTTAAGGCTTATGTTACTCACTGCGCGGGAGCCTTTTGTTATTTTCAGCAAAGGAATCCTCTGGATGGACGTAGGTTTTCTTCTTTGATGGGAGGTTTTTTTTTCAGTTTTATAATATACAGGACCTGCGTATGTAATCATTTTTCCTATAGATCGAAGATATAATTGACGAAAGTTGGTTGGAGTAAAACCTCAATTTAGGCCTGAAAAGTTGCCTAATGCTAATGTGTAACTTTGCGTTTTATGTAACTAAGGTGTGGTAAAAAAGATAATTGACTATCAAAAATAACTCCTAAGAGTTTTAATTCTTTCGTAATTTTAATGGCTTATATTGCCTAATTTTATTATTGGTGGTCCTTTTATAGATGCATTTACAAGAAGTAGAAACTGTGATTTTAGAGGGTTAAATTTACTTTATATTTTATACTCCAAGTGTCTATTATATCCAGAATTTGCCAAGCTCTAAATTCGAGTTCCCTTCTTGCTTGCCCCTTGACTAAAATCGTCACGTCGTCAGCGAATGCTTGAATGTGCACTCCCTCGAGAAGTGTTTCTGTAGGGAGGGTTGATATTAAAACATTCCACATTAAAGGGCTTCAAGTTGAGCCTTGAGGGCATCCCATTGCCATGATCTTAGTTGTGTTTTCTTTAGTTAATGTGTATACTAGAGGTCTTTTGTAAAATATTTCTTTTCGGAGAAAATGTATGTTACTAGGCAGATTGACATTTTTGAACTAAAGTAGGAGAGAAAATAGTCAGATTGACTTAAAAGCATTTTATATATGTCTAGGGATATCAAAATACATATTTTTATTTTCTCGTTGGCAGCAAATTATTTTTTCTTTGAGGTTATATAAAGCTGTAGTTGAAGACTTTCCATGTGTGCAACCGTATTGTAGTGAATGGTGTAAATTACTATGGTATAAAAAGTAATATGACTCTTGATGTTTTCCAAATATCTGGATACTAGCTAAATCTTAAACATGCATTGAATATATTTAGGACTAGTATCTTATGACTATTAACTATTGGTTTGACAACATTTATAGTGAATTTATCTGTACCCGGTGAAATTCGGGGAGCGAGCAGTGTTGGTATTAAATTAAGCACTGTTTCAGTGAAAGGTACAGAGCGCGACACTGTTAGCGCGAACAAGCGATCGCCGGTTTTTCCAGTTTTACTCTTTAAAACCAAGGGATGTCATCCAAGTTATTATTGCAACGGAAAGAGCTCATTTAGTTCTATAATGTAAGCGATAAAATTTCGTGCTCGCTAATACTATTTAAAAGTAAAATGCGAAAATGCGATGTGTACGTCATCTTCGGTGTTATTTCCTTCATTTAATAGAGACAAGGTAGTATTTTGGTGTTCTGAATATGTTTCTATTTTGTCCTCTGGGAAGTAATAGTCTAAGATGAGTTGGATAGACTCTTCTAGTGTTTCTGTTTCAATTCCATTAGAGTCGGTGATAGGAGGAATTAATATAACATGATTTATTTTTTAGTTGCTATTTTGTATGGTATACTAAATATAGTTATATTTGAGACATCTATGCAGTAATTATGCTAAAATGTTGCTTTCGCTTCTTTTATGTGTTTTTTTATTATCATGTAGTGCAGTTTTGTATCTTATCTCTTGCATATTGTATTATTTGTACATCTTTGATATCTTTTACTTAGAGCGCCAAATTTTCCCCGTTCTATTTCTAAATAAGCATTCCACCATATTAATATTTTGGAGTGTTGTTTCACTATTTTGGAGAGTTTATTTATGTAGGTGTGAATCTTTACATATAATTGATCTAATATTTATATATTAGTTTTTCTATAGATGTAATACTCTGATAATTTAGTTATAACATCCATCTGTCATTATTGATGTGTTCTAGCAATTTGATTTCGCCTTTTTAATGCGAAAGCATTAACTGTCCTATGGAGCGGAGCCGGCGTTGTCTGTAACCGCGAAAAACGGCAGAGAAATCTCCTCCGCACCGTAACCACAAAAAAATGGCAGAGAAATTCCCTCCGCGGAACGGTTTTTAAAATGGCTGCGACGCGGCCCGCGAGCAGGAAAGTTCCAAGGAACGCCACTCCTGGCGATGCTCCCGCGCGCCGCCGCAGCAGCACACACCCGCCGCTCCTTACAGCCCGGCCGGCCTCTGCAAAGGATAGCGGGCAGCTTGTAGGAATACGCTACGTATACGAATGCTTTCGCATTCCTACGCGGTCTTAAGTGTCCTCCTGTAATTTTGTTTTGTAAGTCGTTTTGCTGACATCATGGGTTCTGCGAAACATGTTGTGAGGATGTACTTATGATCACTCTCACTATGGATGTTTGAAATCTCTCAGTCAGATATATCTGTGGAAGGTCAATCATTAGTTAAGGTTAGATCAATATAACTATATTGCCAGTTGTTGAGGTATACGTTGGACCTCCATCTTTGTTATATAAAATAAAAAGTGAATGATTTATTGCGAACTGGGCAAGGATATCTCCTAAACAGAAGCCTAAACTATCTGAGGGTTCCCCCCCCCCCCCCCCCCCCCCCTTTCCCTCTTGCCTGGTGTTTTACGTTGAAATCCCCCAGAATGGCTGTTGGTAGATTCTCACGTGTTGTGAGGATCTCTTCTATTGTGTGCAGTGTTTGCAATATCTTCTCTTGGAAAGTAATATGCACTTATGATTCTTATTTTTGTTGTTTTTGTTATTGTTAGTGAAATTATATCACTAGTTATTGTTTTAGGAAAACGATCCACTTCCTTGTCCCGTAAAATTATAGCTACGCGTGGTTGTTCAGTATATTTTATAATGTGGTATTATAAAGAAAATCCAGTTATTTTATTTTTAAAACAATAGGGTTCTTGCATTGCAATTATATTAGGTTGAATTTTGTCTATGGTAATTTTTAGATGTCCTGTAGCTGAAAATGAATGATTAGTGTTAATTTGCAAAATTTGAAAGTTGCATCCATGTTTGCATAGTAAAAGTGCCTTCTTTTTTCTTTTCTTTTTTGTGTGTGATTTGTGTTTGCAATTTCTCCATTTGGGCGAGGTAGCTTGGACCTTGTTGCCAGAGTGCCGAATGTGTAAGGTTTCCCTTTGCAAAAGTGGCATTATCTGTACAACTTATGCATCTTTTTATTTGTTCTTGACAGATTTTCCCCAGATGTTCTCATGCTACAATTGTGGCATCAAGGAGATGCAGTGCAGCGTGCCAGCAAGTGGCCAAACCGGCAGCATTTCTTGCAAAACGTGATATAGACGTTTTCCTCAAAAGGATACGAGGTTCAATCAAGGAAGACCCTCCCTTTTTCTGCAGCTTCCTGAACATCCTCAGGGTGAAGCTCGAAGATGACTGTGGCCAGCCCGATTGCGGTTTGCAAACGTCCGCACAATCTGTATCTCTTCAGTGGTTCCTGTCAATTTGTTTTGCAGCTTTTATTTTAGTTGTTCAGGATCGGTTGTTACGATCCCCCTTACCCTAATTTCAGGTTTCGTCTTAAAGGTTTTTTTACTTCTTGTTTTGTCTTGCAGCTGTGTTCTCTCATTACGTTAACGACCTATGAAACACGCGTTCGTTTTGCACTCCACGCAATTGAAGTCCCAAAAAAAAAAAACGAGCAGCGTTCACCCTCTCAATTCGCAGCCAGAACAAACGGCCACGTGATCTGGAGCCGATTATATGCCGCCAATGTTGACCATAGCCACGCGCTCGGGTTGGAAAAGCACAAGACAAGCGCCGAGTTCCAGACATGTTGTTATGGCTCGGCTATTGTCGTCGTTGCGGCGATTGGACACGGGCCACTGCCGGAGTGCTTCTCGAGCTAGTAATTATCACGAGCCCAACTCGAGTGCCCGCGCAATGCTCGGATCCAATCTATGAACGACGTCAGAGTATTTGTACGTTTTGTTTCCCTTTTCTGAACGAACATGTGAATAGGTCTCATTACGTGTAGCTCCCTTGTTTTGCGAATCGTTTCTTTGTTGTTTTTTTTTTGTTTCTGGTAAGGAAGTAAATGTTTCGTTTTTTTTATAAGCAGAAACATATGACCCATTGTTTCCTTTCTTGTAAGATGTGCGTTACGAAAATATCGAACCCATCTAGTAGAACTCATCTACGCATGAAAATATTGTAACGATCTTGTATCTTAAAGGTGCAAATCTATTTAACACTGAATCGCTCCGAGCGCAAGTTTCTAACAAGTTTCATGATAACAATGAACAAAAAACAAATGTTTAGTGTGAGGACCACAAGTCACAAAATGCTAGAATGATACGGCCAAATTATGCCCTAAATTGTATTAGACCGGCTACCTACAGCTAGAATGTAATCCACATCCAAATTAGAAACGCAGAGTACACATTATTACGGTCTTTGCAAAGTGCAGATGCTAGAGCCTCCTGAGAACGTCCCCCAAGTAAGTTCCTTTTTTTGCAGTAACTTACACATTCTTCCATGACTCTGGAAATCTGGCAAAAATTTCATCAAAATATCCTGAAGTAGCTTTGGTGTCTTCAGCGATCAATCATATAGGGTTGAAGGCTTCTTCGTGCACACGTGAAAAAAATATGATTTCACTTTCTCTTGCTATCTTTTGACTTCAAAGCACGTGTAGTAACTCTGCGTAAATCACACGAAATTTACAAAAAAATGCGCATGAAGGATATCGGGACAGTTCCTCATAAAAGAGTGCACCAGAAATACAAGTGGTAGCCCTAGAGTTAAAAGGATATTAAAAGTTGTGGTGCCGAGCTATAAAGCTATAAGCTGCGTCGAAAATCACAACTAAGAGCTTTAAGCTCGATGCGCTCCCAGTGTGATTGAACACCATTCACTTAGATTTCTCAGAACTTCGAAATGCTGTTGCATTTCGACAAAGTCTGCAGGAAAACACACCATAAAGTGCCCTGCTCTTTGTCGTCGGGCTCACAAACGTGGTTGTCATATATTCAAAAGTAGATATTACAGATTTCCATGATCTTAATTTTGAACTTCGTCGTTTAACAACTGATCAACAAATATGATGCAGAAATCAGAAAAAAAAATCCGTAAGGATGGTGCTCATAATCGTGTGTGGGTTATTTATCACCACAATGTTTTGCACATAATCTATCAAGATATCGGAAGTTCCTGGCTATGCGTTCTCTTACAAAAATAGACAACCTTCTCTATACAGCTGAATTATGCACCTGCAATCTTGTAGTTTATTGAAAAAAAAACTCTACGAAGATTTACCAATAATAATGTAACACCTCAGAGTGTGGTGTAAAATAGTAAAAAAAAAAAAAAAAAAACTTCCGAAACAAAAATATCTACTAGAGTAGGTGAACGCCTACTCTTGTAGATATTGCTGTTTTGTCGCCGTTTTCTTCTAGTTGAAATTGCTTCATTATTTCGCACCAGAGTTTGAGGTGTTAAATAGGCATAAACAGTCGCCAGCTTGTCAACGCGCTTGCTTATCTTTTGTTTGTGTGTAAATTTATTCTGACTTTTTTTACATCTAACGTAACGTGGCAAAGTTGCTTCGTGGTATTCAGGAAAACCAAATCCAAAAATGTTTCACCCAATGACACTATGATATTGTTAATTGTATAGCTTTAGAAGGGAAGTAGGTTAAATGTAACATCCACCGCCATTACGCAGGTGCGCAAACAAGTCTTTAAGAAGGCCGTAGCGGGAATGGCGTATCGAAAGCTCGGTCTTGACATGGTACCACGCTAAAGGCGATTGTCAAAACAAGATGCATAACAAAATGATATTTAGAAATATTAAAAAAATACTATCAACAATAAATGCATATATTTTGTACAAACTGGCCGAAAACTTTGCACTTAATAAAAACTTTGCACTTAATAAAAACTTTGCACTTAATAAAAACTTTGCACTTAATAAAAACTTTGCACTTAATAAAAACTTTGCACTTAATAAAAACTTTGCACTTAATAAAAACTTTGCACTTAATAAAAACTTTGCACTTAATAAAAACTTTGCACTTAATAAAAACTTTGCACTTAATAAAAACTTTGCACTTAATAAAAACTTTGCACTTAATAAAAACTTTGCACTTAATAAAAACTTTGCACTTAATAAAAACTTTGCACTTAATAAAAACTTTGCACTTAATAAAAACTTTGCACTTAATAAAAACTTTGCACTTAATAAAAACTTTGCACTTAATAAAAACTTTGCACTTAATAAAAACTTTGCACTTAATAAAAACTTTGCACTTAATAAAAACTTTGCACTTAATAAAAACTTTGCACTTAATAAAAACTTTGCACTTAATAAAAACTTTGCACTTAATAAAAACTTTGCACTTAATAAAAACTTTGCACTTAATAAAAACTTTGCACTTAATAAAAACTTTGCACTTAATAAAAACTTTGCACTTAATAAAAACTTTGCACTTAATAAAAACTTTGCACTTAATAAAAACTTTGCACTTAATAAAAACTTTGCACTTAATAAAAACTTTGCACTTAATAAAAACTTTGCACTTAATAAAAACTTTGCACTTAATAAAAACTTTGCACTTAATAAAAACTTTGCACTTAATAAAAACTTTGCACTTAATAAAAACTTTGCACTTAATAAAAACTTTGCACTTAATAAAAACTTTGCACTTAATAAAAACTTTGCACTTAATAAAAACTTTGCACTTAATAAAAAAAAAATTATACTTGATTTTATAAAATGCGGCACAATATGAACTAAGCGCTTGATATGAACAAAAGAAAGCTCATTGATAACTGGTCCATGAAGGTTTTATTTTCTAAGAATATATAAGTAGAAAAAAAAATTCGCTATAGGTGCCATGACCCTATTTCAATTGTTGTGGCATTATGTATCTACTTTTTTTTCAAAATATGCGCAAACTCAAGAACAAGAAAAAGAAAGCGCTGCGTGTTTTTTTAAGCTTATTTTCTTAGTTCTTGGAACCCTGCAGTTGGCTGTTTCCGATATTAAAACGTCGTAACGTCTGACAGACACTTGGAGTTTGAATTGGAAATTTTGAAATGGGACTGAATGTCAGTGTCGAAGCTGTCAGGACGACAGTTCGTTTAATTTCTCCTTTTCCTTTACTTACATTTGATATGCTGATGATTACTTTGAAGTTCACCCTTTTATATGAAAAAATGCTAGACTGAAACGCATATGAAAGCCAGATATAAGAAAATGTGCAATCAACATCTTGAAGCGAGGTTTTTTTCGACGTCCGTCTAGTATCTCCACAAAACACTTCAAGCATGGGCGTTTACATACATACATACTAGACGAATACATTTTTTTGCAGGCAAACCTTGATCGTTGACACCCGCTGCCGCGCTGCTGTTGACGATGCCCTGGGATGCCGCTGTCGCCCACGTTGCGCCTCTTTCTCGTAGTCGATCCAAGGACGGTGACGCTTCGAGTATAACTGGTTTAATATGCGTTGTATTTACACAATATTTACAATATAGACAGAAGTGCAGTTCATTTGTCAAACTCCGTGGTCGCTGTTCAGATATATCTCTCTCTCAACCTCTCATCGGCTTCCTCGACTCATTCTCCATCTCTCCAATCTCTCTCGACGTTTCTCGTTCAAACTCCCCCGGTCGACTCCCTCCAAAAACCTCTCTCTGCCCTCTTCGGTCCCTGCCTCTCCTCCTCCCACATTCCCGTCTTTTTTTTTCCCGGCGCCGAGTAGGCAGCGACCCTCTCCCTCTTCCCCAACTACAGACTCGCGCCCCCGTTCCCAGGTTCCCCTCTCCGCCCACTTCCGAGAAAACACGGCGTCGCCGAAACCCAGTCGCCGGACGGCTTTCCCAGCTCCCGCTTGGCAGCTTCGTTCGGGTTAAGTCGGTCTGTGCACGACTCAAGGGAGCGCCTTCCCGCGCCACCCGGTTTCATGACACGCCCCAACAATTCAAAACGAAAACAATACCACCAGAGAGGTTGACGGGCCTCTGTCCGCAAAACTCTGATTGTTTTCGTTATACAGCGCGAACTCCTGTTTCAAGGGTTACACAATATGAACTCACAACTCCAGTCTTAACGTCCGCCTTCCCTGTTAACAAAACAAACGTAAACGAAAAAAAAAAGCAAAACCAAAAACGAAAAAAAAACAACAACAATTCTAACATACTGTAATGCGCGACAAAAGCCTCTTCACATTTAACACCGACAACTCTCCAGGATAGCACCCGCAACAACGCACGACGTAATAATCAAATGCCGATCACTTCCCTCACCCACAATCATGTCAATTGTCAGCATTATACATAACTAGTACAGATGATACAAATCAAACACAAATACCACACATAGTTGGGACACTGATCGTTGTCACTTCTTTACACATTTGATTTCATAATATCAATGCGACCACAATTAAGGTCCCCGAACAAAACCTCTCACTACGTACGCGACCACCCTAACATCTGTCCTATATACGTGAAAGGGCATCCGCATTCGAATGCAAACGGCCCTGTTTGTATTCTACCCTAATCTGGTAGGCCTGCAGTAACAGGCTCCACCTTTGCAGGCGGTCGTTGTTTTGCCGGCTGTTGTTCAGCCACCGGAGCGCATTATGGTCCGATTGGACCGTGACATGTTGTCCGTAAACGTACACATGGAAGTGCTTAAGGGCCCAAACAATCGCGAGGCACTCCTTCTCGATGGTCGCATATTTTGTCTCTCGAAGCAGCAATTTCCGACTTGCGTACGCAACTGGGTTTTCGACCCCATCGCTTTTCTGAGCTAGAATCGCTCCGATTGCCCTGTTGCTCGCATCAACCTGCAGGATATACGGTTGACTTGGGTCAGGGCTTCGCAGCACTGGGCTGCTGCATATCCTCTGCTTTAGTTCTTGAAAGGCGGCCTCGCATGACGGCGTCCAGATCACCTGTCTAGGTTGAGACTTGCATGTGAGATCTGTGAGTGGCGCCGCCAGCTTTGCAAAGTCCTCAATGAAGTTCCTGTAGAAATTGACCAGCCCCAAAAAAGAACGAACTTCTGTTTTCGTGTAAGGCCTCTCAAGGGACTGAATAGTCTCAATCTTTTCGGAATCAGGCTGAGCCTCTCCATTACCAATCACGTGCCCAAGATAGCGAACTTTACGCTTCCCGAACTGGCATTTCTTGATTTTTAGTGTCAGCCCCTCCTGACGCACGACCTCCATGACTGTGCGCAAATGCTCCAGGTGTTCTTCCCATGTATTGCTAAACACAGCAACATCATCCAAGTAGGCTCGAGCGAAGCCTCGGTGGTCCCTTAGTAGGTCATCCACCAATCTTTGAAACGTTGCCGGTGCCCCCTTAAGCCCGAACGGCATCACCGTGAACTCGTAAAGGCCCTCATCTGTGCGGAACGCAGTCTTGGCGACAGAGTCTTCGGCAAGAGATATTTGCCAATATCCTTGTGACATATCCAGAGTGCTGATGAACTGCGCCCTTCCCACGGTTTCAATCATCTCTTGAAGGGAAGGCATCGGGTAAGCGTCTCCTGTAGTTGTCGCGTTCAACTTCCTGAAATCAACGCAAATCCTTGTACCGCCGTCCTTCTTCCTCACGCACACCAGAGGCGATGCCCATGGGCTTGTTGACCTCCTGATGATTCCCAGCTCCAGCATCTCCTCAAGTTGGGCGTGTACTTCCATCTTCACACTGTCGGGAACTCGATACGCTCTTGAGGCAATCGGGTTGGTGTTAGTAGGTATCTCGTGTTGCACCCTTGAAGTGCGACCCGGTTTGTCATCAAAAACGTCATCGAACGACTGAATTAAATCGCTCAGTTTCTGGGCCTCGTGGGGCCGCAGCTCGGGGTCGACATTCACGAGGGCCACCGGCTCGTCACCCACGGAGACCACGTCGAAACACGCCATTTCGTCGCCCACTTGCTGCGGCGCATCCATCAGGAATGACATCTCCTGCCCCTCGTTCTCCGTTCGTTCAACGTACCTTTTCAACACGTTCACATGGTATCGTTCTCGCTTCTTGCGCTTGCTTCCCACCTCGATTAAATAATCGACGGGAGACAGCTTCTCCACTACCGTGAACGGTCCTCTCCACTCGGCGTACAACTTTTTTTCTGTTGATGGCAGAAGGACGAGGACCTGGTCGCCGCTCTGGAATTCCCGTTTCCGGGACTTTGCGTCGTACCACTCTTTCTGCTTGCGCTGCATCTTGGCCGCTGTCGTCTCTACTAGTGCGAACGCGTCGTCCATTCGCTGACGAAACTTCTTCAGGTACTCGATAACCGATGTCGATTGCAGCCCTGAACCTTCTGGGCCTTCCCAGGACTCTCGTAAGACATCCAACGGTCCTCGAACGTGCCGCCCATACAGCAGCTCAAACGGGCTGAAGCCCGTTGTTTCGTTCGGGGTTTCCCGGTAGGCAAAAAGCAAAAACGGAAGGAGCTCATCCCAGTCCGCCGGTTTGTCCTTGATGTATTTGGCCAACATCCTCTTGAGGGTTCCATTAAATCTTTCCACCTGGCCGTTCCCCTCTGGATGGTAGACGCTTGTGAACTGCGTCTTTACCCCAAGCTTCTCCCAGAGCTCCCGAAGCACTGCCGATGTGAAGTTTGTTCCTTGGTCGCTTCGCACCACTTTCGGGATGCCCACTCGGGCGAAAATCTCAAAAAGAGCCTGCGCAACGGTTGTCGCCTCCGCATTGCGGAGCGGGATGGCTTCCGGGAACCTTGTGGCGTTGTCCGTCAGGACGAGGATAACTCTGTTTAGTTTCCTGGATCTGGGCTCGATGGGGCCCACAATGTCCATTGAGACCTCCTGGAAGGGCACGCCCACAACGGGCACAGGGTGCAGCTCGGCTCTGTCAGCTGTACGAATCCTCGCGTGGAGTTGACAGACATCACATGACCGCACGTACTCCCGTACGTCACGTGACAAGTTTGGCCACACGAAGCGCTCCTCAAGCCGCGCTATCGTTTTCTTCACGCCCAGGTGACCCGCTGCCGTCGAGTCGTGGGCAAATCTTAGAGCTGTCGGTCGGCAGACGACTGGAAGGGCCAGAACCTCAACTTCTCGCTCCATGTTGCTATCTTGATTTCTGAGAAACTGCTTATAGAGGAGGCCCCGAGACACAAAAAACCCCCCGCTCGATTTCTTAGCCTGCTCCCACCAGCCTTGCAGCTCTGGGTCCTTGGCCTGCTCCGTCCTAAAAGACGAACCCAGCTCGATACCAGCAATCCGTTCGTCTTTTACATTGTCCATCCCTTTATCGCCTGCGTCCCCTTTGATCACATCACTGACGTCAGCGGTGAGCTTCCCCAACGTGGTCAGCGCTCCCTGTTCCCCATCATCCCGTTTTCTGTCCCTTGCCAGCTGTGCTTGCTCTTCCCTCTCCTGCGCGCGAGTTGTCACCAATGTTTTTTCGGATCCCTTGTCAAGGCCACACGCCACCTGTGTGTGTCCCAACACTGCAGGCACCTGTTTACAGTCATCTGATGGGTTCACCACCTCGTTCCGCGCAGCAGTGGTAATGGGATCGGTGAATCCTCTGTCGTCTGCGAATAGATCGTTCCCAAGGAGGACTTTTGCCCCACTTGGCAGTTCACCCCGGCACAGTGCCACCACGCACTCCTCGGGATTCTCGTGAGGCCCCTTTCCTAGTGCCAGCCCCGACACTCGAACTTTCGCAAGGGGACGCACCACTGTACCCTCGAGCATGTTAATATCGGCGTGCGACTCGAGCCGCTGTTTTGGAGGAACCAAGGACTCGTCAACGAGAGTAATAGTACTACCTGTGTCTCGGAACCCCATCACCACTGCGTCATTGATTATCACCGGCCAACAGAACCGCGTGAATGGATCACTTCCGGCGGCACCACTGTTCGTGTGAACCATCGTAGTCTGGGGAGGCAAGTTTGCCCTGTTTGCGTTCTTCACGCCCGACAGTCGCCCATTCTCAATCATTTCTCTTTGTGTCTGAGCAGCCCCGCAGTCCCGCTTCACATGTCCCGCTTTCCCGCAATTAAAACAAGTCGGCGCGGATCGACACTCATTCTTCATGTGGCCCATCCTGCCGCAATTAAAACAACCGACTGCGGTCGACCGCGAGTCACTGTTGGTCTGCCTGACCGGGAAAGACTGCAACTCTTTGCGCCCTTCTTGAACCTGCCGAGATCTCCGGTTCTCCTCGTACCGGTCAACAAGCTTAGCGAACTCGTCATGGGTCGCCGGTCGACGATCTCGGGCCCAGGTGACTACCTCCAGCGGTAGTGCCTTCTCCATCTGCTCCATGACTATCAGGCTCTTCATCCTATCCATGTCATCTACCTTCTCCGCCTTCATCCACCGGTCAAAAAAACGACAAATTTTGGCTGTCCACTCCGTACACAACTCGTCCGGACCCCGGCTAGTGCTTCTGAATTTAATCCGATACGCCTCGGCGTTCAGGTGGTAGCGCGCCAGAAGCGCCGTCTTTACAGTCTCATAGTCCGTTGCCTCAGCAACAGGGAGCTCCGAATAGGCCTCGAGGGCAATTCCTGTCAGTACCGACGCCAAAACGCAAGCCTGTAGCTCCGGCGGAATCTTATTGATCTGGCAGATTGTCTCAAACGTAGCGAGGTACGTTTCTATGTCCGTTTTTTCCCCAAGGGGTGGGAGGAGCTTGACATAGCGGCGTACGTCCCCGCGACTCTCCTGATTCGAACCCAGTCCCGAATTCAACATAGAGTTGTCTCCGCCGCTCCGCTCCTCAGCCCTCATTCGTAGAATCTCCAGCTCCAGCTCCTGTGAGCGGATTTTGAGTTCCCACTCACGGTGATCTGGGCAGCGCCCGACATGCTCGCTTATGACGGGCGATGCTTCGTCACGTAGCCCGCCTCGAAGTTCACTCATTCCGCCCCTCGCGTCACCGTCAGTTTGATTTTCCAAAATGCACTGTACAAGCTCGGATTTTCTTAATGACCCCACGCGCTCAATGCCGAGCTCTGAACACTTCGCTCTCAACTGCTTCTTGTTCAACCCCAACAAAACTACGCGTGATCTCTCGTCCATGATAACGGTTGTCGCTCACCGTTTGGAGTCTTCCAGGGTCCCGTAGTCCTCGAACAGCGCACTTTCCTTTCACAGACTCTGATCTCCTGTTCGCGAAGACAGTGTCCTTCTCGCCTCAGTCATGTGCCACCGACGCTCAGATGCAGGGACTTGACGCATCCCACCGCTGCCACCATGTGATGATATGGATCGTTGACACCCGCTGCCGCGCTGCTGTTGACGATGCCCTGGGATGCCGCTGTCGCCCACGTTGCGCCTCTTTCTCGTAGTCGATCCAAGGACGGTGACGCTTCGAGTATAACTGGTTTAATATGCGTTGTATTTACACAATATTTACAATATAGACAGAAGTGCAGTTCATTTGTCAAACTCCGTGGTCGCTGTTCAGATATCTCTCTCTCTCAACCTCTCATCGGCTTCCTCGACTCATTCTCCATCTCTCCAATCTCTCTCGACGTTTCTCGTTCAAACTCCCCCGGTCGACTCTCTCCAAAAACCTCTCTCTGCCCTCTTCGGTCCCTGCCTCTCCTCCTCCCACATTCCCGTCTTTTTTTTCCCGGCGCCGAGTAGGCAGCGACCCTCTCCCTCTTCCCCAACTACAGACTCGCTCCCCCGTTCCCAGGTTGTTCCCCTCTCCGCCCACTTCCGAGAAAACACGGCGTCGCCGAAACCCAGTCGCCGGACGGCTTTCCCAGCTCCCGCTTGGCAGCTTCGTTCGGGTTAAGTCGGTCTGTGCACGACTCAAGGGAGCGCCTTCCCGCGCCACCCGGTTTCATGACAATATCCCTTCCCCCGAATGTTTAGAGCGCAACTCTTATGCGCCCCTTTCGAGCTTCAGCGGCGTCGCCGTCGGCGTAACCGCGCGCGCGTTGCATTATGGGACGTTTTTTCACTAAATTTAGCGGGAAAATTGACGTCACGTGATTTTGACACCAATTAGGTTTCCCCGCTAAATGAGAAAGCAACAGGATAGGAGGAGGGGGGGCGGAGAGGCATACCCTCCCCTCCGTGCCCTCCCCTCCTCCTCCTCAAGAGCTGCGCTTTAATTCGACATTATAGAGAACTGCAAACGTCTGTCATTTTTTTATTATAACTCTCTAAAATGCTATAATCCGGGGATGGGGCGATATCCCCCCCCCCCCCCCCTTACACCCTTATGCTCTTTGCGCCCCCTTTTTGAACGCCATTTGGGGGGGGGGGGGGGAGGGGTGAATCGCCCCCCTCCCCGTTATTCTGTTTCGACGACCCTGCTTAGAGGCGTTCCAACTGAGCGATGACGAAAAACAGCACAGCGTGCAATTTTCTAAATTATGGTTCTAGAGATTCTGGAATTAAAACGGGGCGCGTTCCATGAACTTACGAGCGGCCATGACAGACTTTCAATCGAGAGGCTCGTGCCAGGGCTCGTTGTGTGCAGGCGCGTTCAGTGACGTCCTTTTATAGTTCATAACTTTGACGTCAGGGTCAGGATGATCAGTTGTGAACGACAAATTTGATGGTGCGTGTTCGAGTCGACGGTGAAAAGTTTGGTAGTGTACGATGAAAGCTTGGTGTCCTCGCGTTCTCGAAACATCACCGTCAATATTGAACAAACTGACATTACTCTTATTTCAGTTAATGAACGCAGAATTAATCCCAGTTTGGCTTATCTTTGAAAGTCTATCATAAAATGATTTTATCTCCCGCGGATGGGGGACAACTGCCTGTAAGCGAAATCCGTCCAAAGGTGGACAATGCTACTCGGTTGGTTGTGACCACGGTGGTTGTGATCTAGCCACGTCGGGCTACACTCTGATCAAATTCAAAAGGCCGAGATAAATAAAAGGGACGACAGGGACGTTTTTTAGTAAATTCTGCTTTATCGGCGGAAATAAGAACAATATCAGACTATCAAGTTCGACGGTGTTGATTTTAGAATGCAATTACCCAAACCTCCGCTGTGTTTTTTAGAGACCATCAAGGTCGCAGCTGAAAATCTTCATCGTGACATTATACGTATACGAACCACGTTCGTCTCCGCGTGTTTCTCGTGCTGCTCTTGTTCGGCGCCTAGGGAGTAGTAGGGATTTTTCCCCCTTTCAATGAAAAACGTCACGAAGATCTACGGATCTGCGGGTTTGTGAGAAAAGAAAACTTCGCAGCAATCTTTCGGCTCCTCCCCCCGCTATGTCATAACACGAAGAAAGTTGTATCTGACGAGTTTAGCGACCCAGGTGAGGACAGCGCGCTCGTCGCGCAGTGCAGATAAAGTTCGCTTTTCACTCACTCTCTTTCTCTCTCTCACTGCCGGCAGATGACTCGTCGATCCGTGGGCAAGGCAAAGACGGCTCGTGCCGCCTCATGCTCCACACGCGCAGAGCTCCAGCGAGGTTGTCGCTCGTGCAGAAAGACCACGGTGTACCGGGGTGTCATGGCAACGAGATCATTTTTTTCGCTCTTACCCAGTTTCGCCGTTTGGCCGCCGTCGAACGAACACTATCCGATTCCTCGCGCCGCTCGTTCAGCCCCGCCGCGCTCAGCCCCGCCGGAGCAACATCGTTGGTTCGGAGGCACGCCCCAAGTTTAAACATAGCGCGCAAACTGAAGCGTTCGCGATGGCACGGTACTTGTGGCGCCATCTGTCGGGTCTCACATGAATCATCTTTTTAAAAATAGGGTGGCGGTATATTCGAAATGGAGCGACATGTCGCCACCCCAACCGTATGCGGTGTATGAAACGTACATCGAGGCCGCATTTGTAGTAATTGTTGTATTTTCGCTATTGAAGCTGGTACCATCGTTAGTGTGCGAATTTAAGCCGAGCTCCGGACATGTGTGTGTGTGTGTGTGTGTGTGGGGGGGGGGGGGGGGGGGCCGCCCCCAGTAACCTTACACTCTACATTTCACCCTCCTTTTTCTTTTAAAACATTTTGGGTTGCGACCCTGTGTACAAATATGTGTATATGTGTGTTTTCTTTTCTCTAGTTTTCTTTTCATTTTTTTTTCTTTTCTCAGTTCAAAAGTTTGGTGGCGGGCTGGCAGGCGCACTTACGTACGGGTTTTAACCTTTCTGCACAGCTGTGCACGCCACCCAGGATCACATTTTTGTATGCAAATAAATATTCTTATTATTAATATTAAACTCGAACGACCTCAATGCATGCTAAGCGACAATATCAAAAACAGAACAGCTGAAACCTAATAAATTATGGTACATTGACGAATATCCGTATATATAAAATTCAATAAAAGTTTAATGTGAAAGTTTACCAGCACTTCACAGTCAGTTACAGAAAGTGAAAAACAAATGAGTTTGCTGCCAAACTGAATGCGCATAAATAGGCAGTTATGCACACATTGATCAGCATGCAATGAGCACAACTGAAGAGAACAAAATAGCAGCTTTGACCCAAAGCATGAAACATATTTTATATAAATAATTTTTTTTTTTTTTTTTAAATATATATATAATATCTAGAGGGAAATGTGGCTGCATGCGCAACTCAGAAGAACACCATTGCCTTTATTCTTCTTGCTGGTTAGGTTCCCGTCCGTTCAGCACATTCAGAGTGATAAGTGTGCTTATTACACACCCCGAGTTTCAGAACAAATACATACATTTTCAGTTTCAAATAAGTGATTTTCGAACTCTGGGTAAAAAAAAAAAATTCCACCCCATTTAAACTGCCCTTTCTACGCACACAACAGGCACCAAACTAGTTAACGAGTTTTGCAAACATGAGTCGTTCCTCCCACGCCTTAAATCACATGCCAAGTCTTTACAAATTCCATTCAATCTGCACATCACTGGATGGTTTTCCGAACTCTGAGACTAACCGAGATCTCCCAAAAGTTGGCTTCATCGGAGTCATGAAACTAACCCTTTCTCTTGGGTTTCAGCTTCCCTGGAATGTCCCCTGTGGCACCAATAGGCAAACATTCAGTTGTACACATTGGTCCTATCATGCTCCTCATAAGGCTTTACCTCCAAAGTTGTCTTCACATAGATGAAAATCTGTTGTATTCTCCAGATTGCAGCTTCCCTGCAGTGTTCCTTACAGCATCAGTGAGCAAATGCTGAGTTGTGCGCATCACTGCTATACTGCACACAGTGAAGCTCACTGAGTTGTGTGCAGTGAGCTATGATGTGCTGTCCATTACTTATTTTTTGCTGTCCTTCAGCTTCGAATCATGTCATCACCCTGTCAGCTTACTGCACACTTTTACTTTCAATAATTTGCTTCCAGTCTTATGTTCTTTTGATGACTTGCTTCCAGTGTACCTTCTCTCATTACTTGATTCCAGGAATAGGACAGACAGAATAGGACCAATACTGAGTGGTCAAAAGAAGGGGACACAGCATTTATAGCGAAGAATACCTATGCTCTTGACGAACGAGGCATTAGTTGGGACTTGTGCTGAAATATGGGCAAGTAGTATATTCACTCGAGAGACATTAAATGCAGAAGACGGGCTGGAAAAGAGGATTACTTGAAAGCGCCCATTGTGCAGAGTGTTAATGTAGGTCAGCCAGGCACTACTGTTGGAATGTGTCATACCTGTAAGTGGACTTGCCTGTAGAGCCCATACATACCAATCTTGCCGCGCTAAGTAGCAATGCCATTCCAAATGCGCTAACTAGAGATATTGATGTCTTGTCTCAGGGCTTGGTACACCACCCTGTGTGAAGCACTTTAGAAGTTGCTCGCAAAATGGTGCCTCGCATGATAGCACCAGCATGCATCGCTGGGTCAGACAACTTCTCAGTCGCGAGGAATGTGCTGATTTGCTTCCACCCATATATTAATCTCGGGACATCCATCCATGGTAGAGTTTGAATCTTCCGGACCCCCATGCCTTGCACAGCAGGTCAAGGAAGGCGACGAACAAGGCTGGCACCAAGCGTACGGGCAGACAGTCACTTCAGGGATGCCATACCTACTCATAATCAATACTGGTTAGGTAGCTTCATGGAAACATTCTGAAACTACAGCTCGCAAGAATCAGGGTAGAACTGGAGCTCAAACCACCTCACAAAGTCAAAGTAGGTTTTCTGCAAAAAATAAAACCGACCAGTGCAACATATGATGCAGCCTTGACTGTTTTGTGTTGTTCAACAGAAGTGTCGTTATTTTTTGTTTAACAACTATTTAAATGGACTCAAATGTTGAGTGGTAGACACATAACGTACTATGGTTTCATGGCTTGTGAAAGTAACGTGAGCCACTATCTGTCCCTCCGCAATTTCGGTTTTCATGTTGCAGTTGCGGTCGAAAGTTGTTCCTAAAATTAAGAATTAATTTTCGGGTAGGCCTTTTTTTTAGTTCTTATGCCAATTCGTACCGCGTTGTAAAGCCAAGATCTCTATTTCGATGCCCGCAAACAATGATAACATGGACAAGTTTCCTGATTCCAAAGGCAAGGTTCAACGGAGCGCTTTAGGTGGGGTAAAGGAGACGTAGCGATGACACTACTCAGTACTCTAACCGTTTGTTTTGTTTTACCACCCAGCTCAGTAATTTCCTCTTACGTGGTGACTGCCCATACCGATGTAGCAATTCCAGAACTGTTTTACTCGGAGCACTTGCAGCATAGAAACGTAGCACACAAATACACTGCGGATCCACATACGAAATATTCACGCAAAAACAAATCAGCCATACGCGGATTGGATTGGATTAGGTGCTTCATTCGACAACCGCGTACTTCTTGCTAGACAAATAAATATAATGGGGTGTTGGAAAAAAAAAAAAAAAAACAGACAAGAAACTTTTTTTTTCCATTTGTTTGTCGCATAGAGTCTTCTTTCCAATCGGACAGTCCTTAACTTGCCTGTTTTTTTGTTGTTGTTTTTTTTGTGAAAACTTTTAGTGACCGAAACAACCGAACTGGTAAATCCATTATTCAGTGAAGAGAAGTTTCATACTTCATCATACTTTTTATGCATGTTATCGTAAACGTTTAGTGCTCAGTCAGGAACAGCGGCAAACAGCAGCGTTCTAACGGAACCAACGGCGATCCAAGATAAGACAGTTGCACGAACGAAGTTTTGCAAGTTGCATGGTACGTTTAATTGGTTCAAGTTCGTTCACCTCGTTCAAGCTTCAGCCACTTCAGCTGCTTCAGCCTTCAGTGTTTCAGCGTCGGGATTTTGGTCCGTTTGTTTTGATTCCAGTGGCATATAACGCATCTTGCTAACCCCGTTTTCGCGACACCGATAAGAGCACCACAAGTTCTTTGGCTGGCTTCTGCAGCTCGCTGCCGCTGACAGCGCACGTTCAACTTGCTCCCTTGCGAATACAAAAACATACCGCTGCTCACCGCCGCACGTTTGTCGCGCATGGATCTCTCCTTTCAGCTGATCAAGTCGTTATGAAGACGCGCTTATATGATTTGTGGCATTTGTGATATTATGATGACTGTGTGCGTGCAAGTGTTGAGCGTTGATCGTTGATTCGGCGGTATCGCATGACAGTGTTTACGTTTTGAGGACGGACGCCATTTAAACGCATTAGAAATCGACATCTTCCGACCTGGATGTATGCAGTCATCAGTCTTTCTATTTAGTATTCGATTAGAAAGCTTAAAACAGCGTCTAAAAAGATAAAATTTTTAGTTCACGGCAGAAGGTTCTTAAAGCCTTCTTAAACAGCTGTTTTCGTCCCGTCAGGATGGCCGAGTGGTCTAAGGCGCCAGATTTAAGCTCTGGTCCTCGTAAGAGGGCGTGGGTTCGAACCCCACTTCTGACAAACTTTTTTTTTCTTTTTTTTTTTTTAATTGTAATAGACTTTTAATAAAGACGAATGATGGGGATGCAACATCACAATTCGATTGACTTTTCTTCTTTTTTTTTCCGGTCGAGATCTGTTTGCATTGTGAGAGCGGTGCTGCACTTCGCTCGTCCCAGTTGAAGAAGGTTGCTTGAAAATTTCATAAATGAATATAAATAAAATTATATATATATATATATATATATATATATATATATATATATATATATATATATATAACTTTTTTTCTCTTATAAAGACGAAAACTTGGGATAGATCGCGTGATCGCAGTTCTTACGCGCTTCTTTTCGTGTACAGGATTCAAGTTGTAGCTCATCCGAATGAGACAGCTCGTGCTTGGGTTTCGGCATTGCATCGCCGGCAGGATATTCTCTTGGTAGGAGCAAATATTTCCCACCAGACGGTTTTTTTTTTTTTTTTCTGGGGTTAGTGTGTGTGCGTGTGTGCTTGTGTGTGTGTGAGAGAGAGAAAGAGAGAGGGGGGCGGGGGGTGTTATGTTTTGCTGTCTACGGAACAAGGAGGTTGTATATTCATGCGTCCCAATCAAAACGTTCCCGCGGCATTTTACATTATATTATACTTACAGATTTCAAAACAAATGTTGGCGCGAACATTCTTCAGTTCGCAGTTCTAAACGTTTATGTAAAAAGGCCCTCTGGACATTATAATGACAAGTCTCGATGCATTTCCCGCAGCCCGGACGCAAAACTCTCGTGGATGGTGCACCCTCCTTCCGGGGTACACGATGGACATTAAAATGTGGCTATTTTTTTATAACAAACATTTTAAAAATGAACCTTTTTTTTTTGGGGGGGGGGGGGGGGGGGAGAAATTTATTTCATCTAAATCGGAGGGGAGAAAGAAAGGTGAACGAAAAACCTCGAGTTTAGAGCACTGTCCATCGATAAGACAAACAGAAGCTTCACAGGACAAAAACAACAATTTTATTTTGTGCTGGCACGGAACTGTCCGCGAGGCTGCTTCATTTTTTTTCGGTCCCACGCCCTTTATTTCGTTTCATTCTCTTATCAGTACCCGGGAAGGTTTTTTTTTTTTTTTTTTTTTTTTTTTTAGGAATTTGTGTCTTACGCATGCGTATTGCATGCCTGATGGTTGAAGAATTCAATTATCGTGTCCTGTTTTCTTCAAAGTAGGCCCCGGTAAACACCGATATTTTTCCCGACACCGAAAGTTAACAGCGAAAATTAACACCTACAATCATTGGGGGGAAAAATAAATAAACCCCGAGAAAACATCCCCGAATTCGAAGAGACAGAACCCTTTAATGATCACATTTGGGCATATTTATGTGAGCCGAAGATGAGATGTGATCGGAGGTAAAGAATAAAAAAAAAAAAAAAAGAAAGAAATATACGCAAAAAAATATACAATCACATAAAAAAAGATGTGCCAAGTGTGGGCATTTTATTGGCTCGTTTATGCGTGTATGATTGACTGTAGTATGGCACTTCCACTAGTCAGCGGTCATTTCAATCGTCTTTCTTTTTCCGCCAGTGGTGGACGCCTGGAAAAAGCGCTTTAGCCGCGATTGGGTGTCTTGATACGAGCGCCGACAAGCTTCGTGTAATCAAGCCCGTGCACTGAACGTTGTAAGTTTTAACTATGACGAAGTACTTTTCTGGAATTTCCAACAAAATGGGGAGGGGCTTGTACCTGCACAAGAGGGCTCCAAATCCCCGGATCGTACGAGAACACTGCGGCTCAGACGTTTCCTAACAAACGCTTCCTCTCAGCAGGGCGGACGGAGAAAATCTAAATGCCATTGATACTATTCATCCGGAACAAAGCTACCTTGTCCAACTCCAAATATAATAATCCAAATCCGCGCACTAACCAACACGTCAAAAGCCAATAAAAAATGCCATAAAAGAAAAAATGAGTAAATCTGATTCACTCGATTTTAATCAGTTTTTGTTCTTAAAATCTTAATAATTTTATTTAAATCACTGTAGTTAGAAAATAGTGATGTTTTTGACACTACATATTTTTGCCACTATAATAAATCGAATCATTTGATCACTGATAACTACGCGGAAAATATAATTACTCCGAATGTAAAGTACAGTTAAATTAACGACGTTTGATTGCTGTAATCCCCTACTAGAACAAAAACAGCCCGACTTTTTTTTTTTTTTTAGTTAGGTATGACATTTTTTTTTTTTCTTGTGAGTTCTGACTCGATTGCAGCAGGGCATAGTTTTTAGTTTCTTTTGCGTTCTGATTGATGAGCGAAGCGTAAGGCAGAAATGAAGCTCAACTTTCCGATTTTCTCAAAAGAGCGCGTGTTTTTACTCGCGTTTAGTTCTATATAAATCTTTCTCGCTCGATGATTCATCGATTTAAATACGAGACAAATGCACATAAAACGTGTCACACAATAGACAAACGATAAATAATAAAAAAAAAAAAATATTTGCGGGAGTATTTTTGTGGGGAAAGTTTGATTTAAATCATCGCAGTACAACTTGTCTGATTTTAATCACGATTTAAATCATATTGATTTTTATTCTCGACTCTGGTCGAAGTACGCTCGGCGTAAACCTTCCCTAGTGTGATGATGGCGTTACGCGGAGATAGAAAAGGCTAGGCTCGGATTTCTCTAGCTGGTGTTGCCTTGTCCGAAGCGTCTTACATTAGGAGAATGGACACGGCGGAAAAGTGGGCGCTGCCGCCTCCCGGGTTGGGCTGTGCAATTAGATGACAGGTGTGAAGCTGACTTTTTCTTCTTTTTTTTTTTTTTTCTTTGGAGGTTCGAAGTTTTATGATGAAAATGAAATTAACAGTTTAGTGTGACGTAGGTTTGGATGATTGGATTCCAAGTGGTACGATTGCGGCGCCATGTGTACCGAGGTGCGTGAAAGTAATTACTTTTCTACATCCTGCTTGCTGCGTTTCACGAAGATGTGAAGAATATGCACCACTGTCTCGCTAAAAAGTTCATTTCTCTTTCTCGACGGACAACACAAAGCTTTGTGTAGTCCGTCCCGTTTTTGCCTCACTCCTGGGTTATTATGTCAGTTTCGATTACCGCTCTGAACGACGTATTATCAGTTATTGTTTGTCTTCGCAGTGAACATTGACAGCACTCAAAAGTTCCCCAATATATCTTGTTTTATTGTTCGTGATGTGTTCGTTAGCGGACCTAGTGTTAGCTCCGTTAAGTGCGCTTCTCGCCGATTTCGTGCGCTGTGGTGAAGAAGCGCCGGCGTAGTTGACGTCTCGATTTTGATACTCTCCCCTCGCCGCAGCGCAGCCACGTGCTTATTAAAAAAAAAAAAGAAAAAGTCTATCTTCAAAAGCAGGATGATTCAAAATGAAACTTGATGAATGCTGATGCGACAACGACTTTTTAGGGGTTGGTTTTAGTAAGAACGTGGCTAGTATAGTATAGACTGCGATGTCTTGCCATGTTGCTTGCATCATGAGCCGCGATTTTGTTTTATTAAAATATAATTTTAAATAATGGCGACTGGGCATGGCGAGAGGTAATATACGCAACCTCGATGAAATGTAACTGGGTGGTACTGTAGGCTTAACATTTTATGAAAAATGCCTCGCTTAGTTATCGCCTTTATGAGACAACCAAGTGTTGGAGGGCACAGTGCGTAGTCAATAATGCTAAAATTAAAATTCGCTTTAGCAGTGCACGTAGTGAAGCTTGGAAAGAACGTTAACAAGTTAAGCTGAACATTTCAAGAGGGCATATTACGCGTTGATTTTGAATCATTATTTAACTCCTATGCTAAAACGTCGTTGATTTGGTGCGTATAATTAAACGGCAAACGGTCATATGTATATATATATATATATATATATATATATATATATATATATATATATATATATAATTTTAATTTCTCCTGCTCCAGGAAATGGAAGGATTCTTCGTTAAAGGAATGGTTCTTGTAACAACATTCATGTTACCGTGCCTCGCGCTTTTAAGTACAACTAAACAGCTACCACATCGTTTTCGTATTTGTTATCGATATTAATGCACCGCGGAAGGAAAGAATACCTTTGAAAGAAACCGTATTTCGTCTAAGTACGTTCTGAAATAATTATCTAGATACCTACTTTCTTGCACGAGTAACTCCAACTTAATCTTGGATACATTTCTGGAGTAAGTTTAACAAACCTGCTGGTGGTAATGCCCATGCAACTTGTACGTGCGCGCTCCCTAAGGCCCACAGCTCAAGACAAAAATTGAAACTTTGATCCTGATATTTATGACTAAAATTTTAGGGTTGCAGAAGTCCGCAAGACGACTCCGTCGGTCAGTCGCAGACGACCACGCACGCATTCGCAGAAATGCACACACGCAGGTGTGCGAGTAATGACCCTGGGCAATGCAGAGGGCTTATAAGCTGGTATGGTCCTTCCGACGTGGGTTTCCCAGGAATACTATGATCGCAACTTATTCTTAAGGTTCGACTCACCTGTCTTTGCATCTTGAAACATAAACAGTTGTGACTTCCTTCGGGGTGATGAACTCCGCCTCTATTCACGAAGGATACGAAAGAAGCTTAGATCCTCCAAGCTGCAAGAAGGACGTGCAAGAGCACGGTTTCGCTCAGAGCCTTTGGTGGAGGCTACTTGTACCAAGATATGGCACGTGCAACTTCGCGATGGATCTGTGGTCACGAGCATTCCCGTATGAGCTCGCAAGTGCAGTGATGTGATTGCTGCGCCAATTGCGCAAAACTGCGCCAAGGGGCGAAACCTGATGCATCCTGCTACATTTTGCTGAAATATGGGTAATCTGCGCCGAAGGAACAATTTTGCGCCAAAGGACCAATTTTGCGCCAAAGGACCAATTTTGGTCGCCTTTCAAAACCGAAACTAAACTGAGTTCTGTGAGCCAGGTGACGCAAGCGGCCGCCCGACACACCTTGCATCAATCGTCCATATGGTCTTGCATGGCTTTTCCCGCCGTCTCTCTCGCGTCTTTTTTTAATTTTTTGTAAGGATAGATGCAAGCGTGTGCGCACGCTCGGGCGCTAGCGTGCCGGGGACCAGCCATGCCGTCGTGATGTGAAATGAAACCACGTTTTTGAGCGGCGGGAGTTACTTTGTGAGCTGAAACACTCGCTCCTGAAAGCAACGGCCGTGGGAAAACCATATTTGGTCCCTGCCTACCAGGCATCGTGGTTGCATGACGTCAGGTGTTGCCGTCCGTCTCTGCAGATATGGCGCTTTCTAAACTGAAACGTAAGGACTGCAGCAAGGTCATTAACATTCCTCTTCTTGTTTAAATCATACGCTACTACGAAAATCCCTCTTTAACTCTAACACTGCTGTGTCAAAGTATTGACTACTTAGGTTACTCTCGGTGGGCTTTCTTTTGAGAGGGACCCCAGTACGTTTGCCGCGAAAGAAAGTTGGTGAAGAGAAGTGAGCAAAAAAGGCAATGTCTGCACGCTGAGCCCGCACAACGCGCTTGTTCGTCTCGAGCTCAGTCGTTGCACAAAGCGCTCCAAGAACTTTTTTGACCCTGACTCGCAATGTCTCGGATCCATACGCTCAGGTCCTTTTTTTCTGTGTGTTTAGCTTGTACCTCGCCTGCAGGCCTGGCAAGCACGCGCCGCTGGACTGTTTTTTGCCTTATGCTGGACCGTTACAATATTGGGAACCAGTTGGCGGCGGAGCGGAGTAGCATGGTTTCGATCGAACAGCCGTCTCCGCTCGCGTGACGAAGCACGTGCAACTGCAAGCCTGCCGAAGTTGCCCTCACGTGCATGCGAAGATGATTGCACGACAGAGGCACCAGCCGGGACGCTTGCAATGCATTGTTTTATATTTGCTTGCTTTTGACGAAAATCTGGCACGTCGGGAACCAGTAAAACGGTGGCAATCGTTTTTTTTGGGGAATAGCTCGGCAACGCCTACAGCTTGACAAATGCACCAGCCGGGACGTCACCTGTTAAGGCTGAACTCCATGGGACGAATTATGTGACGAATAACTGGCGAACGCCGCCCGGCGGCTTTTGCTCTGCGCGTGGAATCAACACAGTGGCTGCTACGTCGCGCGCAAAGCGAGCGTGCCGTCGGGCGGCGTTCGCCAGTTATTCGTCACATAATTCGTCGCATGGAGTTCAGCCTTTAAAGCACTGTACACTTGTGGGATGTCTCAATGTTTCTTTGGTTGAAAGTGGGCATTCATTACTTGTCGAAGGCAAAGCGAGGCTTGCAGCAGCCTTGCAGAAAGTTTCGAAAAGCAAAAGGAAAAGCACCCGCCAGTCGCAGTGCACCTTTTTCTTGTGTACAGTTTCACATTGCACTGGAGTAGTTGCATCTTTCATCAGTCGGAGACTGCTTCAATTTATTATATTATGTAACTAGTCAACTTTATGCTTTGATATTTACTGATAAGCTGGTCATATTCAAATAAATTTAATATGTGCGGTTTGTTTCTTATTTATATATAGTGGGTACATATATATATATATCATTTAACTGAAGCATTGCAAAATGTGTCATGTCATTGGCATTTTAGTTAACATGTTGAAAAACTCCCAGGTGGTCTAACTTGACCATAATTTGTTTATTGCGGCGAGCAAAGTGCCCTTCATTTGTCCAGCACTTAAAACGAATATTTTTATTTTCCTAAGAATATCTGCTCCAAAATCCACTTTTGCTGTTCCGAAACACTGTTTTGTCTGCTCCAAAAGTCACTTTTGCTGCTCTAAAACATTGTTTTGGCTGCTCCGAAAGGTGCTCCAAAACGGCTTAGGCCAATCACATCACTGCAATTGAGAATCGGACGATTCGCGCTGTAAACAAAAGCAATTTTAATATAAAATTTACAAAAAATTGTGACACGATTTCCCGCGAAGGCACCAAATCCTAAGCGAGTCTGAAGTGTCCTCAGGTTTGGACGGCTGTTGGCTCAAGCTTATTCCGCGAAGGCTATGGGCTTGCCGGGCTGACTCGCACCACAAATACCCTCTTGGATAGCGCAGAAGGATCCTTTAACTTAAACAAACGCAATCTTGGTGGGATGCTTTGACTTTTGAAAGGCTGAAGAGCGGTTCTCTAGAAGCACTTATGCATAGATGCATTGACATCACACATGGTGGCCTTTCTGTTGAATGCGCACCTTCATCATGCTGAAGTAGGAATGACCATTAGCATGGCAAATGACGTCACGTGCAAATTAGGCATACAGAGTTGCATTCAACGTCACATCAGCTGCCATTGTGATGGCCTTGTTGCTGAGTGTAACTTCTGCAGCGTACATTTCGCAGTACCGAAAACAAATCCAAAAACATGGACAAGTAGGAATGACCACCATCATGATGCGACGGCGTCACGTGCAAGCCCTGTACAAAGAATTGAACTCTTGTGCTGTGTCTCTTACTTTATGTCCTTGTGGCGCTTTTGTCAAAATGAACGATGTACCAACTAGCCCATCTCTCACTATTGATGCAATTGAACTCTGTCTTCGAGTTTTGCTTGCTTCCGCTTTGCCGTTTCAGGCGATGGGTTGATGATGACTCGAAGCCTGTCAGGCCCTCACGTATTCTTGGTGGAGTTCCTCAGTTCTTTAGCAAGGGCGCACTAGCCCTAGCTGGGCTCCCCCGAAGAACTGCATTTTATTTCTTCCGAGGGGACACATTAGCCCAGCCGGGCTCCTGTAGTTCTTCAGCGGGCTAAAGAATTGCAGCTCTTCCGTTCTTCAGTGGGGCGCACTAGCCTGGGCTCTTGAAGTTCTTCGGCTGGCTGAAGAACTGCAGTTTTTCAGCTGAGACGCACTAGCCTTAGCTGGGCTCCGGGTTCGCCGAGTATTGTTCGTAGACGTCTGCCGCTGCGTCCCTGTTGGCCTCGTTGGGGCCAGGTGGCCTAAGCCCAGCTTGAAAGTAGACGTAGCGGCTGCTCCAGAGCAGCGCCAGGAGCCAGACGCTGGCCAGACCTCCCACTGCAGACACGGACGCCGTCACGTAGAACAGGGCCTTTACTGTCCCACGGACCTGCGTGCACCGTGAGGCCATCAGAGGACGGTCGGAACTGGTTAGAACTACGAGCTGGAGCATGGAGACGTTCTTTCGAGTGCTCCGGGGCAGATAAGAGAACGAAGTATCGCGCCTCAAAATGGTGCGAATGTCATCCGGCTTCACGGGAATTGCAAAAGCTTTCTGAACGGCTCTTCTCGCAGAAATGACAGTTCGGCTGCTATTCCGACTATGTGCACAGCCCTCGGGTGAAGCGCTGGTTCGCAGACTGTATAAAAGTCTTCGTTTAAGCAGACACATCGTGGCTCAAATAGCTGCCAGGCTCTTTAAAGGGTAACTGCAAAGAAAAAAAAATTTTTTTTTGAACAGCCTAATTGGGATAAGCATGTCACAAAACAAATCTTCCGCGAAAAAACAAATTTTTTTCTAGCAATATTTACGCCACAGGACGTAATTTAGTCGGAGTCACGACCTCTCCGCATTTGAAACTCCCGCTCTTTCGACGCGCGCGGAGTGGCTGTTATACGTCACTCCATGACGTATAGCAGCCACTACGTGACTTCGTGGCGCGCGATTTAAAACGGACGAAATAGCCGCAAACTAAAATCAGTCTCGCGGAATAAATATTGCTGTAAAAAATTTTGTTTTTGGCGGAAAAATTGTTTTTTGACATGCTTGTCCCAATTAGGCTGTTTAAAAATACACATTTTTTTCTTTGCAGTTACCCTTTAAAACGACCGGAAAAATCAGTTTCCTAACCTATCGCGCTACGATTTTGTGCAGCGCTGCCCACAGGTGGTGCATTTTTTTCTGTAATATCTGCAAAGGGCGAACTTACCTGAAGAAAAAGTAAAAAAAGGAAAAGGCTTAACTCCTATGGAAACGCAGCGAAGCCACCGGTCTTCAAACAATATGGCGCCTATTCTTTGAAGACCGGTGGCTTCGCTGCGTTTCCATAGGAGTTAAGCCTTTTTCTTTCGTTTACTTTTTTCTCAGGTAAGTTCGGTCTTTGCAAATTTTATATAAAAAATGCACCGCCCGTAGGCAACGCTGCACAAAATTCTAGCGCGATAGGTTAATAAACCGATTTTTGCGGTCGATCTAAAGAGCCTGGCCGCTATTTGAGACACTCTGTAGATGGAGACACGCGCTATACTCCGTTTCACACAAAAGGCTGCTTCAGACACTCGCGTTTAACTATACCAACTAAAGACCCCGATGCGTCTGCGTTTTTTGTTTCTTTTTTTCCTTTTTTGAAGTAGCGTCAAATGCGCCAGTGCACGAGGCCCGCGTCTCGAGCGGCCCTTAGAAGCGAATGGCGGCGCAGCACTGAGACGAGTCGAGGGGCTTTTGGACCAACTCTAGGCCACAACTGGTTTCTAAGCCTCTCCGACCGTAAGCGGTCGCGAGTGTTTGAACAAGCTTTACGTCTTGCCGCAGCCAAAGCTACCATCCGACGAAGCCAATCTAGTAGAGCGTCAAAAAGTGCTTCATCCCGGCGCGTTTTGTCTCTCTGGGTTTTGCTATCAGCGACTTAACCAATTACACACTGTGAACGCGCCGCGATCCCGCGCTTGTTTTTATGCGTGACTAGTTTAGCCGGCGATGATAGCAAACCCACGGAAACAAAGAGTGCCATGACGAGGCAATTTTTGAGCTGCTCGATTGACACCAGCGGATCACAGTGTCGGCTACGGTGGTACTCAAAGGGAGTATACTCGAAACATGTTTCGCAACCTCTAGCCTATAGGCAACCTGCAATGCTGTTTGGTTTGGCGCCATCTGGTGACTGAAGCTATATTGGGTACCCCTGGGAGTGGCGGCTGCATTGTTCAAACGTGAGCTTTTACTCTGGTGGCGCCGCATAGCCTGTCTGAAGCAAGAAATACTTGGTATCCGAGGAAGCCGTGATCGCGTAACATGCCAGTACAGCGAAAGCTACGGCCCTGGCGGACCAATGGGAACGTGACTGCATATCACCGGAGCGCGCCTCTACTCCGAAGAAGTATCAGGCTTTTCGCTGCGTCATGCTCCATTATGTGTGGGTTGAGCTCGTACACGTCGCGCATTTCGAAGCCTTCGGCACGCAATGTGGGGCTTATCGTTCACCCTTTGCCAAGTTACAACGAGACAGGGTATAACCGTGCGCTCTCACTCTGCTGGCGCCGCCTGGCTGTTGCCGGCTGACTATGCGGAGCGCAAGTTCGTCTGCTTGTTGCATAGGTGTTGCGATGATGTCAGAACGCCGAGCTCTTATTGACTGATGTAAACAAAATAGTGGGTAGACCTCAAGGCATCTTGCATTGAGGTCTACCCACTGTTTTGTTTACATCAGCCAATAAGGGCCAATCAGAGCTCGGTGTCGTTCTGACGTCACCGCAACTCCTGCGCAAGAAGCAGACGACTTGCTCTCCGCATACGAGCCCCTTTCCACGGACCGCTGTTTGCCGTTCACGCGCTCATACGTCTGTCCCCGCCGTCGTCAGACGATAAATACTGGATTGTGTATTTCTGCTTCCGGAAGGGCTGGATGGATTGTCGCGTACCTGCGCACAGTTGACTCCGGCGTACCGGTACAGCCTGCTGTCGTTCATCGTGCACAGGCAGTGCTGGCCCTGGTCGTGGCAGTCCGAGTACCGGTCGATGTACAGCAGCACGTGCAGCACCAGGAACGAGGCGGCCACGAAGCATAGGATCCCGCTCAGGCTGCTCAGGGCGAAGCTCACGGCCTGCGAGCAAACGCACATGCAGCATGACACCACACACGCGTAGTGCGCAATCTACCGTTCAGAGGCGGGACTCGACGCGCCAGGGTAAAGTCACGTGGTATTCTGGACCTTCTTTTACGAGTGGCGACAACCAACACGTATGACGAAGTTAACTCGCGGGAAGAACACAGCGTCTTTCAGTTCATGCTGCTTCTATGTACGGCGCCAGTCGATTCCTAAAGTTATCACGGTGGAGGTCGTGGCAAAAAGTATCGCTACTTATAAGAAGCCCGATGATCTGAGACATAGATATATGTCTATAAATGTTTTCAGGAGTGCGGGAGGAAACAAATAAATTATGGTTAGCATTTTCTTACGATCTAAAGTATATTACGTCTTAAACTTTCGCAAAGTCGCGTTTTTGGTCGCAGCAGGTTTTGTGAACTGTTGATGTAATCAGGGCTAAGCGGATTAACCTAACGTCCTATTTTTGTGACTTGGCACAGCTATGGCAGTACCGAAGCTCCAGAATGTCAAAACAGGCGTAGCCGTTTATTCTCATTAAAGCCAGACAGACGGGGTCATTCCTTTTAGTCGGCACAGAGAGCGGAATCGCTCTGGAATGCGTGCATTGAATGCACTTCCGACCGACTCACCTTAAGCACAAATATAGGCTTCCGGTTTGACTGACTCTTGTAGTGACTGTTACTGTACACCGTGATGATGGCCACGATGCCGAGGACAGCAACTGCACATGGGGCAAGGAAAATTATATGTGTATTTCAAGTGAGCATGAACAGATGGTGGGACGGTCACTGCCCGCCCATTCGAAACTTGGAAAACCAAACGTGGATTTTTAAATCTCTCGAAGCACGTTCATAAAGTCAACGTTGTACTCAAACAACAGGTGATCAGCTGGTGACAATTCATCGTTAAAAAACCCCGAGACTGAGGAAAACAGAAAGAAGGGGACGTACCCCACACAGAGACTCAAATCGAGGATCTGTGTGTGGTGTCCATTTTTTTCTGTTGTCCTCAATCTTGAGGTTTTTTCAAAGATTAACGTTCTACGCTCTCAAAAGTATGTAGACCGTGATGCATCCAGAGCAAGTCTAAAAGCTTAACCAGTTAAGCAACGAAGATGTCAATCGGTATCATATGCTCCAATGGTCAAGTGGTCTCACTGGCAGAAGGGGTCCACACCGTCTGCCACAGGTATCCTGCCCATGCGCATTCCCCACAGCTCTCGTCGACAAGCGTGCTTGTTTATCAGCAGTGCACTCCCTTTGTATCGTGTACTTACTGGTGCTGCGGCCCACAGGGGACAGTCCCTGGTGGTGAGTGAGCGCAGCTTGAGCATGGTGTGGATAGACAGCGCCGTGAGGCCCACTCCAGCCGCCAACTGCACCAGGGCCAGGACTAGTGCCACAGTCGAACACTTCATGGTCATCGACACCTTTCGGTAGGGTACTGCAACATCGTTCTCGAAGGCATCCTCCTGCATGATGACACAACATACGACACAGGTGTTTCTCCGCAATCTCAGAAGGTAACGCGTGTGTATTGCACTGCATGACACTCGGAACACCAATCACTGGTTTTCCTATAATCCGTCCAGACGATTAGAAGGCCGAGAGGTATCACGCCCCAATGGTCACGCAGTTTTAGTGACAGAAAGCCGTCCGCTTCTTTTGCCACTGAGTCGGTCTGTATGGCCATTGGAGCATGCTGCCGATCGGTCTTGTACCTACAGTCGGTGAAAGGAATAAAGGGGAAGCTCCTCCCGCCTCTCTTCACGCGTCAGCAGAGCGAAGGGTGGAGAGGAGGCGACCTCCTCTCCAGCGTTCGCTCTGCTGAAGTGGAAAAAGGTGGGAGGAGCTTACCCTTAACCTGTCACCAACTATAGTCACCTAGAGCCGCGCTCACACTGCTAATACATCATTGAAAAACAGTCCGCAGACACTCTCTCAGGCTCGTTCTTGTTCTCGTTGCATGACGTATACTGTCACATGGATCATACAAGAGCTGTCTGCAGACATTTTCAAAGGGCACCCATGTACGAAGAAAACATGCTTCGAACATGCTCGAAACGTATACTGTTCGTATACTGTCACCATGTCGGCAGCGGACATGGTGACTTTTGCATGATGCGTGGCTGCATTATGGCCGCGGTTGTAGGACACACAAGGCAGGGCGAGCCCCGAGAGTCTCCTCGTCGCTCGGTGGCCAATGGGATTGCGTCATTCCTTGGTGATAACCAATCACGAAGCAAGGAGCGTGAACATGGCAATCCAGACCCTGCGTCTCTTAAGCCGACAGTGACTGTATCGCGCTTTGTTTGAACGTCTGGAGTCACTGCCAGATTAAGGATCGCAGGGTGCGGCGAGCTCCGAGCTTATTCTTGGCCACTTTTCGTGGATCGTTTGCACGCTTCCACAACGCTCTCCGCAACTCGCTACGAGATACAAAACTCTGCGGAAGGAGCTAGTGGCGCGAAAGCGCAGTAGGGGCGTGTTCGTTGCGGAGAGCGTATGCAGGGGCGGTGGAAATTATCTACGAAAAATTTCTATTGACTGACCAGTTCGAAGGAAAACCGATGATTGGTTGCCCGAGTGCGTTGCGGCGTGGTATCCACTCGGGGACTTATGGGAGCGAGAAGCTTCGAATATCAGATCTGTCGTTCCCAAGATTAGAAAGCAGCGTGGGTCCGCTGTGCTTCTCATCCATAATTCAGGGGGGATCAAGTCGCGTGACCCGGGGTACTTACCTCATGGTGCGTGGGTTGCCCTGCTTTGGCTCGTCGCCGAAAGTCTAGGCTGGGCCGTAAGATTCCAATTAGGGGGGGGCGAACGACATGTTCTCACCTAAAGCAGACACAAAAAACAACCTCTCTTTTTTTTTCTTTTTTTTTTTTTTGAGTAGCAGGTTTTTTGAACGTGTATGGTCTGCAACCAGACGGAAAGCATACTGGTATGCGGACGTTCATATATAAACCATTCGAATAATCGCCTTAGGGGCACTGCGGTCTTGGTCTACTGGGTCTGTTGAACGTGTTTTGAGCATGCGCAGTAGCTGTCTTCTGCGTCGACGCTCATGCGTCCACAGCATGGTGACTGCGCATTTTCTTTTTTTTTTTGACTGGTTTTGGAAAGGTGTTTCGTTGGGGAACGTTATATAAGTTTCTGGTGACGTCGGCGCAACTATAGGTGTGTGCCATCAGAGCGCGTGTTTCGTCCCCGCCGAGCGCACTACTGCCCACGGAAGGGGTGCTACGAAGGACAAGGTATATGTTGGATCCGCAAAAAAAAAAAAAAAAGGCTTCTGGATTGCTGAGTCGTGCGGGTCCGAACGTTTCATGGTCGCATAGCTTAGTCAGGGACCGTCAACCAGAGCCGGACCGGTTGCTTTACGCGATTGCAAAAAAAGAAAAACAAGAGAGACGCAACAACGTCGTTGCGTCATTCCCCGAGTTGACTTTTACGGCGGCATGTTATTAGCATGTAGTCCTTGATCAAGAAGTGGATCCTCGTCGAGCATTTGTTCATCGCAGGGCTCAGGCGGTTTGCTCGCTTAAAATTTAGCCTTTACTCGGGATTCTTCTAGTTATAAACTTAATTCGGGTTAGTGGCGAGATGATCAGCGCGAAGAGACTGTTTACGGAGAAACAGTATAACGTTCTTCACTGCACCAACTTGGGCACTCTGCTATACCACTCCCCTTCAAACGCGTCCTTGTCGTGTCAGGTGAGGAGTGGTCATAGGGATGGTCTCACCCCCCAGGGGGGACTCCTCCTAAATAAGAGTTGTGTCGCAGGCTAGCTGGTGAGCGTTCATACTTGAAAAAAAAAAACCGAGACAAGGGAAAACGAAGGGACAAACACAACGACGTCTCAAAACGCACCTGCAAAATTTTCTCCTTGTCTCGTTTTTTTTTTTTTTTTTTTTCCGAGTATGGATTTTTTTTATAGTTACCAGGGCATGATTGTGGAGGGAGCAAGGTCGAGCGTCTTCCAGTGATAGATGCGGACCATCTTAGAGCTTTTCCGTTTCCGGCATCGCGATACACAACCATTGTTTTGAACGGCAAGACCCCTAAACGCACACGCGAGTGATCGAGTATACGTCGTATTCAGAAACTTGTTGTTCATAAACAAGCGCGAGGGCAACCGTTCGCGCGCAAGGAGCCTTGTTTTCGCCCAAAGAACATCTGCGCGCCGATAGCTGGCGCGCCACCCCATGGGCGCCGTGACGTCCCAAACACGAGTTGGTTATATACAAATCGCGCCCACGGACTCGTTTTGACAGCCACCACTATATCACGAGAATAGAAACGCTCCCCCCATCAATATCAACGACCCTCAAAACTCTCTTTCTCTCCGAGCCGATGTTTTGATTAGGTCGTCCTTAGCGCAAGAAAAACGAAAAAAAACAACAAAAAAAACGGCAGTTTACTTTATTCGCACCGAGAACCCCGGCTGAGTGTAGGGGTTTCGTGGCTCTTTCGGGACAGCCTGCCGGCTCGTGCTCAGGGCTGGCCTCCGACCAAGGGACTTTCCCCGCCCGAAATAAGCTCTTCCCCGACCAGACGCAGAGGCTCGGCCAATGGGAGGGGGAGTCGCGCCGCGCGCTATGACGGAAGCCCCCCGCTAATTGCCGCGGTCCCTTCATTCAGGGTGCAGGATTCGCCTCGATCTCATCGCGTTTTACGGGAGGGTCTACTGCAGTGCGACGACCTTGTTCGAGCGGCTGGCCTAACCTAACGACGCGCGGGTCCGTGCCAAGGTTCGAGCGGCCCGCCGCCGACAGCGGCGCGATGTATATATCGAGCGACTCTAACCTTGAGTGTCGGCGGAAGGGAGTTCTTATATGTGGATTGCGCTATAGTGCGTCGCCTCGTTTCCGATTCTCAAGGGCGGAACTATATATCCGCGAGTGTTGCTCGCGCGCGAAACGCGTCGTTTGGGTCTAATTGTTGCGGTGCCGGATTTTTTTTTTTTTTTTTTTTGTCTCCGAGACGACGTAATAAACGCTAGCGCGCGGAGAACAAGATGTATAGTGATAAAACGGAGATTCATTACGTGATAGGTTTAGCGCGAACGTGGCATTGCTGCATTTCTCGACAAAGTGTTTTACTGCATCGGGTGGTGCTTCGACATTAGTATACTATACTTCACCACGACACTAAGGGCTGAATGCGTGTGAACGCGCTGAACCAAAAGAAAACAACAATTTACTTGATTGTACAAAACAAAAAAGTGTATTCACAAGCACTGTTTTGTGGCAGTGAAACCTGACTGTTAGTGATTTCTTCGCTTTAACAATTAATTAATGAAAAAAAAAATACTGTCGGCCAAATCGGCCAAGGGGCGCATGCATTTTTTACGATTCGGTACCACGTTAGCCACGGATAGAATCGACATTCTGAAAACAATCCCGAATGATTTTGCGAGTATACACTACCCTTTTGTAGAAACAACATACACAAACCTTGTCTGGCATTTGGGAAGATAACAGTGACATCACGTTGTAAGTACACACGATAGATAGCATCGAGCACGAGTTCTAGTGATCACCTCCACAGAACTCATAATCACGATAAATCAACCGTCTTCTGACGTTTCACTCAAGGAGTGACTCTTCAACTGACCTGGAACGACTGAGTCCCTCGTTTAATGAGTGAATGAGAGTGAAACAAGACATCACAGAAATCGCGACCCGCAAAATTACTATCGTATTTCAGTAATCAGCTTCTGCGCACTGCCATTTGTGTCTACTAGACTGTGGAACGCATTCTGGGCATGCGCAGTGGCTCTCTTCCGCAGAATATTACACCCCGCGCATGCTGCGTAGCTCAATGACTCATCATTTTTTCTTACTCGGGTGATAAGCGACGAAAGCAGTGTTTACTTACCCACCGCGCGTGGACGCAAGAGCTCGTTTTTTGAGAGACGACGTCACAGTCCACTGTCCGGACCGGCACGAGGGCCTGGAGCCTCGTCTGCTTCCGCCGGACCGGAAAGGCCCGAACCCCGGCTGGGACGGACGGCCCTGGGGCCCGAACCCTGGGCGCAGAAAACGTGCGGCTCGGGCGCCGCGCCCGCGACGCCGGTGTCGCGCGGAGTGTGGGCAGCTGCCGCCATCTGGTGATATCGCCCGCAGTCATGTCTACACTAATCGCCAGGTGTGTTTTTACTACCTCATTGGTTTTCACGGGCTTCGGCGTCGCAGTCCGGAGGTACTAGTGACCTAACGCTATAGGGATGCATGTAGCCATCAAGTTGTGGGCAGCGAGTAAAATCGGTGATTTTTATGTCGAGTTTTTCGTTGTGCGTCACGTTGCGTCTTTTCAAACGCTTTGTCAGTTGCCCGTGGACAGACGCCGAGGGACGCTGACAGACGGTAGTCTATGACCGTGGAACCTGCATAAATGGAACGCTAGGACGCCCCTTCACGTCGGTATTGAGCGGTCGCGTCTCGCGGACGCTAGCAGAGGCTCCTCTTTTGTGATCGCGTCTCGTGGACGCTATAGACGCTCTACAGCAGCTGTGCGTGGGCGCCGCTGGCCTTCATGACAGACCTGAAAATTTTGTTTCCTCTTATTACGTTTACTTCACTTCAACGTGACCACAACAGGGCATGTTATTGCCATTTTAGATCATATACTGTATCATTCTCCCCAGCATTGGCCTTTAAGGCAGGCTCGTCAACGACCGCTTCACTGGCTCGGCATATGGGTAAGGCAAGATAAGGTCATCAATGGCGGAAAGACCCAAGGCAACGGCGAGCTGGTGGGGTTTCAACGTTGGGAAAACCATGAGACACCTGAGCAAACAACTCTCAAGTTCGAGAGAAAAGTTTGAGAACAAAGCAGTGCAACAGCGCTTTAATCTTGAATCTATCTTTATTTATTTACAGATACTTTCATTTCTGTGGAAAAATACAATAAGAGTGGCATAATATGAAAATATTCCCGATCACAATAAAAAATACAGATAAGAAATAAGGTCACCTACTAACACCCAATACATCGTAATAAAAGAACACTGGTGCAGTAAAATCTAAAAGAAAGTCAAAGCACAGCGCGCCATTTCTCGAAGTCAAACAAAAATTAGAACCAGTGCGTTAGGGTGACTACGTGTCTCTCTGTCTGTCCCAGGGTGAATACATCCTTCGTTGCATTGAGTGGGCCAGCGCGCGACATGCTGGCGCACGCTGTGCTTGACTTGTGCGGTGAAATGGCGGGTAAGCATTAGCCAAGGCTACGCACTCGAGCTGAGTCACAACGGTTAACGCGTTCTTCAAAAAAAAAAAAAAAAGATTGTGTGGAAAAATGGCTGAGAGGTCCCCACTCAAGCAAAAGCACGTGTTTATATGAAGGCACTCTAAGCTACGTACGAGCAATAAAACAAAAGCAAAAAAGCCCCAATATATTTACGGAGTTGTTAAGAGCTGGTCCAGAAGCAAAGATGTCGAGCTTTTACAATGGTACATGGCCTTCATTGCGAGACATTTTGTTTCAGCTTCATTGCGAGAGCCCACGTCATGGTCTAAACGTTATTGGTGTTACGTACGCCTAATACTTCGGTGTCTGGAAGAAGGCATCTCCGACTGAGAAGCGTTTACCGCGTCCTAAAAAGTGGCCCCTCGATTTCCGTCTGATGATGTTATGTTGCAAGCTATTGGCTCTGATTGAGGCTAGTGGGTAGACCTCGAGGGATGCTTGCTTTGAGGTCTACCCACTATCCTTCGATCAGGGCCAATCAGAGCTCGGCGTCTTTCTGACGTCACTGCAACTCCTGCAAAAGGAGCAGACGAACTTGCGCTCCGCATAGAGGTGTCACGTTGTCGCCGGCCGCGATCCTGGCGGTTTCACAGCGGCAATGGTGGATATGGCAGTTCTGCTGTTCGCTCTTCAGCTTGACAGTCCTCGAAGGCTTCAGCAGTCCGGAGTTGGGACGCCGCGACGACAGCTACACTCGCGTTCGCTAGTATTTTATCCGAGACTTCTGGCACCAACCGCCAGGATCGCCCTTCCGCTGCGGCGATACTGCCGAAACACACTTCTCTCGGAGCGAACAAGTGTGTTTCGGGTTCTCGCGGCTGCAAAAGCCTGTGGCGCTGACGTCCAGGTCCTCCAGAAATGGCTCTTTGATGCCGTGTGCTAACCAGATCCTCGCGCTCCAAATCTGCCTGCGATCCGACACTCTTGGCTCCGTCCGTCGAACTGCCAGGCTTGTGAGACAGGTAGAGGAGGCCTATGGTAGATGAAAGGCCCAAGCAACGGCGAGCGGTGGGGTTTCAATGTTGGGAAAACCACTGAGACACCTGAGCAAACACTCTCAAGTTCGAGAGAAAAGTTTGAGAACAAAGCAGTGCGACAGCGCTTTAATCTTGAATCTATCTTTATTTATTTACATATACTTTCATTTCTGTGGAAAAATACAGTAAGAGTGGCATAATATGAAAATATTCCCGATCACAATAAAAAAATACAGATAAGAAATAAGGTCACCTACTAACACCCAATACATCGTAATAAAAGAACACTGGTGCAGTAAAATCTAAAAAAAAAGTCAAAACACAGCGCGCCATTTCTCGAAGTCAAACAAAAATTAGGAGCAGTACGTTAGGGTGACTACGTGTCTCTCTGTCTGTCCCAGGGTGAATACATCCTTCGTTGCATTGAGTGGGCGAGCGCGCGGCATGCTGGCGCGCTCAGTGCTTGACTTGTGCGGTGAAATATGGCGGGTGAAGCATTAGCCAAGGCTACGCACTCGAGCTGAATCACATCGGTTAACGCGCCCTTCAAAAAAAAACAAAAAACGATTGTGCGGAAAAATGGCTGAGATGTCCCCACTCAAGCAGAAGCGCGTGTTTGTATGGAGGCATTCTAAGTTACGTACGAGCAACAAAACAAAAGCAAAAAGCCCCAAAACATTTACGCAGTTGTTAAACGCTGGTCCAGAAGCAAATATGTCGCATTTTTTACAATGGCACGTGGCGTTCATTGTGAGACATTCTGTTTCAGCTTCATTGCGAGAGCCCACGTCATGGTCTAAACGTTAATGGTGTTACGAACGCCTAATACTTCGGTGCCTGGAAGAAGGCTTCTCCGACTGAGAAGCGTTTACCGCGTCCTAAAAAGTGGCCCCTCGATTTCCGTCTGGTGATGTTATGTTGCAAGCTATTGGCTCTGATTGAGGCTAGTGGGTAGACCTCGAGGGATGCTTGCTTTGAGGTCTACCCACTATCCTTCGATCAGGGCCAATCAGGGCTCGGCGTCTTTCTGACGTCACTGCAACTCCTGCAAAAGGAGCAGACGAACTTGCGCTCCGCATAGAGGTGTCACGTTGTTGGCGGCCGCGATCCTGGCGGTTTCACAGCGGCACTGGTGGATATGGCAGTTCTGCTGTTCGCTCTTCAGCTTGACAGTCCTCGAAGGCTTCAGCAGTCCGGAGTTGGGACGCCGCGACGACAGCTACACTCGCGTTCGCTAGTATTTTATCCGAGACTTCTGGCACCAACCGCCAGGATCGCGTCATGCTGCCGCATGACACTCCGCTTTCTGTGACGTCATTTGTTGCCACATAAGGACCACTTTTGATGCGTGGGCGGGATAGGACGCTAAAACACGCCAGTCGAAGACGCGCTCCGGGCACCGTACTTATGTGGAGAGCAAGTTCGTCTGCTTCTTGCGCAAGGAGTTACGGTGACGTCCGAACGACGCCGAACTCTGATTGGCTTTGGTTCAAAGGGTAGTGGGTAGACCTCGATACTAGGTGCCTTGAAGTCTACCCACTAGTTTTTCAATCAGCCAATCAGCGCTCAGCGTTCTGACATCATCGTAACCCGTGCAAGAAGCAGAAGAGCTTGCGTTCCACATACCATGCATTCCATGTTCTCAAGCTGAGCGGTTGTAAAGGTCGCTTGGCCTCGGTGCCTCGGTGTGCACGGGAATGATACCTTTACAGGGGCAAGTACTCTGTAGGGTCAATATGAAAACTACGAAAATTATCAAATTAAAAAAAAAAAAGCATTTATGGAATTAGTGTTATTTTAGTTTCGGGACGGGCTTTGAGTCTCACCCTACAACAACCATTCGGTAATGTTACGTTTCTTTAATATGGTGTGCAGAAATCAAAGACTTTCCAAAGCTGTCTATAGGACCCAGTGCAACGAGGGATGTCGGGCTGAGAAATTATACTATAGGTTGCCGAGTTTCTGATTGGTATTAAATATCATTGTGGCCGTTTGTTATTGTTCCCGGGAGTATTAGGATTTATAAGTGTTAGTATTATTTAGTTCGGCTCAGGAGAGCCGCGGCACCGCAGAAAGGCAAGTGACCCATACCACGGAGGCCCCGGCGCCGCATCCAATATTGACGCGACGACATAATGTACACTTGACAAAGAGAAGCTGATTAAGGTCAAAATTAGACTTGTGGCTCCATTTTATAATGCAGTTATTCGGCTGAAATCAATTTTTCACGGAGGTTTGCTCGGAATTTCCGATAGGGGTCGAAGGGATGTCTCGGTTTGGTCTAACCACGGTGTGTCGATCTCGAGTGCGCAACTGCTTATAGTCGTGAAATAAGCGGACATATATAACTCGTGACGTCCTGAACCGTGTCCACTCATTCTTCTCATAAAGTTTGCGCTGCAAATGTAATATGACATTTGCCTTATTTGTATTATCTCGGAATTTTCACAATGTATGAAAGTCGTACAATAACAAAAGTTTAACAACTTTTTCCCTTTACGTCGGTCTAATTATAAAGACAACAATTAAAACCGCGAGAAAAATTATCTATATTCTTACACGAAAACAATGAAAGGTTATGTGAGAAATTGCCCGATTAAAAGTTAGTTTCTTTTATCTTTCAAAGTAGTCGTACGTTTGTTATGCACACTATATATAGAAAGATATACATTCTTGAGTTGGAAGCGATTCTGCCTCCCAGTTGAAGTGTTGGCTGGGTGAGGGTTAAAAATATTTAACGTTCGGGTGTAAAAAGAAAGAAGAAAAAAGAACTTCCTTGAAACAGTTAAAACAATTTCATTCAGTTTTATCAAATAAGTCCTCGAGTGCAAAAATAACCTCACATGGTACTTTTCAAATAGAAATACCTTTGACTTCCTTCACCAGCCAGTTGGACCATTGGTAAAAGGGCCCCCGGACGACAGGATTCTTATTCCATGCACCTCGTTCACCAGAAAGTTTGTTCACTGTGAACATTTTTTACAGATATGTGAGGGGAAACGCACGCATACTAACATACTTGGTTCAACTATCAAACTTTTACTCAAATGTTATTGATCTGCGATTAAGGTTACCTAGTTAACAAAAAGGTTCCAAAGATAGCTAACTACGGTCATAATTACTACTAGCGTAAAAAAGCAATTAGTTACAAGTATTAGTTACAGTTTGAAAGTATTAAAATTACGTCACAATTTCTATTGCAACTCAAGCGGAGCGACGTTCATGAACCAATCACATCGCGAGGTTTGACAGCCCGTATGTTACCAGAGGCGGTAAAACCTCGCCACGGCTTTCCCGTGATCTTTCCCGGGATCTAATGACTTTTGGAGAAACAGGATCATCCTAGCTACGTTCTAAAGTCTACTACTCCCCTCAACCTACGCGCGTAGACATGGTTGGGTAACGAATTGTGTTGCGTGTGTATTTAGACGGCTGGAAGTTAGTCAGCCCTCACGGGGTCCGGTGTCTCGGCAGTAGATAGAAATGTAGCCACTGGAGTGCCACCGCTATCCCGTGGTCTTTATCACGCAGTAGTGATACACTACCGCACGTCGGTACGATGCTCATCCAGATCGAAACGGGCAAGGGTAGGGATGGAATCCAGGATCGCTGGGCTCTGGAGCGCAAGCTCTCACTCCATGTAATCTGAGCTGCTCTGCGTTAACGCGCTCCGCCATCGATCCCACCATGGTTAGGTTCGTGTGTGCGCAATATAAAGGCGGGGGGGGGGGGGGGGGGGGGAGGGGGAGTGAAGGGGGAGAAATTGGGGACATACTGGCGTCACCCCGAACTTTTTGAAAATTTCACCTTGGTATTGTGCCAAGTCGAGCAACTGTAGGAGCTTCCTCTAGATGGCGACACGGTGCAAGAGAGTGAAAATTAAGGGTGCGTGTCTAAGAAGAGGACGTCATCTTACCGCTGTCCGAAAACAATTGAACTGCGAAATATTTTGGAAAGGGTAGCGCGAAGATCTCGAATTGTTTTATAATTTTTTCGTTTGTATGGCGACTTATCGCTAAGCCGCGCAACCATCTTTTTGTCACCAATATATTTCTACGCCTTAATTAAAAAAAAAAAAGACACGCACAGAAGTAGGTAGTTATTTATTTGCGCTCGTAAGCGCAGGTGCCACAGAACGTTATGCAGTCAGCAGAACAACTGCCTGTGATGCCTGTTAAAGCAATGATGATGCTGATGAAAACTGCATTTATTAAAATGGAAAAAAAAAATGAAAGAGAGAGAGACAGAGAGAGAGAGTTGTCCTTTCTCGTCCTCTGTGTTGTTGTTTTTTTTTTTTTTTTTGAATTGAAGCAATCATATCCACAGCGCTGGAATTGCTCACCTAAATGCCTTATATGTCTGTAACTTTGCCGTCAGAAATACTAGAAGGCCGGTCAAATATCCTGCGAAACAAATCGAGCGTGTAAAGTCGAGCGATGACAATCAGTCTTCGATAGCTATGCCGTTTTTTCATGACAACTGATGCCTAAAAAAGGGGGAGAATGAAGAGTAGTCCCATATCTATAACAGGGACTCTAATCTACACGGCGGGACCAAGGGACATGGGCATCACCGCCTGCTGCGATTGGTCAGCGCCGCACCACCGACCAATCGGAACAGGTGCCGATGTCTCGGTTCCTTGGTCCCGCCGTGTAGATTAAAGCCCCCAGAACTACGTTTTTAGTTTTTCCTGTTCATGATCTTAACTCAAAAATCGGTACTGAAAAAAAAAAAAATCTCCAAAATGATACGGAAAAAATTTTATATTGGAAGGCTCTCAGCCAAGGATATGTTACTCCAAACGATTCGACGCTTTCACCGGCCATGGCCAGTGTCTGATCCCCCCGCCCCCCTCCCATACCCCAACCCTCGCCCCCCGCCCACCTCGGGCCCAGGGGGACTGTATTATCACTGCCAGCTGAAGAAACGCATGACGTCGTGACTTCCAAGCATCTCATTATCGCACCCCAGCCAGTGAGAGCAAGGTATTCGCCGAGAAGGACGCCAGCGAACGGATCACGAAGTAAAAAGTTTTAACATATAGAGCCACCCCCGCGTTCTTAAGCAGTCGGTTAGTATATAGATATAAAGTCAGCGGAAACACTCCACATTTTTTAATGTGGAAGAATTAACTGTCCAATGGAGCGAAGCCGGCGTTGTCTGTAACCTTTTGTAGCAGCGAAACGGCAGTTAAATTCACATTGAATAAAAGCACAGCAACGCAGGTGCTTCGTCACGGAAGCCGGCGGGTGCGCTCAAGGTCAAAGCGGATGCGCCACAGAAATAAAAATAAAAGAAGAAAAGCACAGCAACGCAGATGCCTCGTCACGGAAGCCGTGGAGCCGGCGGGGATCGCCGTGTCTGCGCAGTGGGGGAGCGTGGTGCGCTGCTTGTAGGAATGCGCTGAGTGTAGGAATGTTTTCGCATTCCTACACGTAAGCAGTCTTAAGTGTGTGGTCACGTACGCACGCACCGACCCAGCTGCTCCCGAGAGAACTTTTCTCCGCTCGATCGAGCGGCCCCGGAGAGCGTCAGATTACCTTACCCGGCTCAAGTGCTGCGTCGTCGACGGATGTTGCCGCACGCTTACATACGTCCGCGCAGCATCCATTGCACCACATTAGATAACATCTTGGTAATCACACCATAGCACTGCCAATACTGCTGTCTCATCCGGCTGATGTATTGCCTCGCGATTGCACCAGTTCACGCCATCGCGAGGTAACCCTCAGCACGAGGGTTTAAAAAGGAGTCGGGACAGGAGACGAGACGGAGTGAGCAGCGAGACGTCATGGGACCAGCGGCCTGGACTGACGACGACATCGATCTTTCATCAATATTATAAATTCGGGCAAGTAATAATCAGTTAACTAAATAAAATGTTAGTGTTCTCACCAACCGTTCCAGACCATTTTAACTTCCGAGTCAAATCTAGAACACCTCATAACCTACAGTGGTGACCCGGACGTGATGATACAGTGGTGACCCGGACGAACAAGAAACAAGCACTCTTCAGCAAGCAAGCACATCATCACACCGGCCCTCCCATCCCCGCACCCAACGAAACTCCCGGCCCTGCTCATCTCCCTCATCTCCCGGAGGCTACTTCCACCACCTGGCCCGTCGACTCATGGACAACGGCTCAACCGAACATCATCACCGACACGGTTCCTGTTCCACATGGTCCACGACAAGGCAGTGGTAGTACCGCTCGACGCAAATGCGAAGCTCCGCGAGCGCTTCGCAACGACGGTCTCTGCCACCGCCACTGTCCGCTCCACTCCAGCCACCATCTTGTCCGCGGGGCGCGACAGACACTCCAACACGTGATGCGCGGGCTACGCCCTCAACTTTCCACGACGGCCCACACAAGGTTCTGTAGCACCGACCGACGCCAGTCACGGTCGGCGCTCACGGAAAGAACTAAGTGATCGCCGCCTATCATCGAAATCTTTATCTTTCGCATCAACTCTTCTCGTCGTCCACCCCAAACCATCATCGCCCGAACGTCCAGCAAGCGGAGATCCAGACACGCTCCGGCCGCCACGTGCCACAGCGTCTGGGCATCGCATCTCCTCCTACACCTGCTACTACTACAAGCCTCACTTGCGTACCCGCGGCAAGAAGAAAGCCTAGACTCGGATAACGGTGGTCTCTAAACGTTCGCCTACTCTCTGGGGAGGGAGTACTGTGGTCACGTACGCACGCACCGACCCAGCTGCTCCCGAGAGAACTTTTCTCCGCTCGATCGAGCGGCCCCGGAGAGCGTCAGATTACCTTACCCGGCTCAAGTGCTGCGTCGTCGACGGATGTTGCCGCACGCTTACATAAGTCCGCGCAGCATCCATTGCACCACATTAGATAACATCTTGGCAATCACACCATAGCACTGCCAATACTGCTGTCTCATCCGGCTGACGTATTGCCTCGCGATTGCACCAGTTCACGCCATCGCGAGGTAACCCTCAGCACGAGGGTTTAAAAAGGAGTCGGGACAGGAGACGAGACGGAGTGAGCAGCGAGACGTCATGGGACCAGCGGCCTGGACTGACGACGACATCGATCTTTCATCAATATTATAAATTCGGACAAGTAATAATCAGTTAACTAAATAAAATGTTAGTGTTCTCACCAACCGTTCCAGACCATTTTAACTTCCGAGTCAAATCTAGAACACCTCATAACCTACAAGTGTCTCTGTCGAATTTTTGTTTTGTTTTTCTTCTTGTTTGGATGTTAGCGCCTCAGTTTGTCAGCGTCGGTTCCTTGTACTTGCTCAAGTTGGGCGCTGAATGTTATCAGTGATCCGCTCTTAATGTGGCATACGCACTCGTGTCCATGAGTTTTTGTTTGCCGTCAAGTGCTTCCAACAGGTATTCGACTAGCAACGATGCCTCGTCACCGACTGTGGGTCGTGAACACGTTTGGTGTCCTCTGTATTTTCGGAAGTCTGTGAGCTCACGCTGATCCGCCATGCATGTTTTGCAGCCAATCATTGCCGTTCTTTCAATCAGTCAGACGAACGAGAAGAGCCATGAATCTCAAGCTTCAACAGCTATTGCCAATATATATATATTTTTTTTTTGGGCACTGCATGGATTTCTTTATTCAGTCAGCGAGAATGGTGCGATACCGCTTTCCTCCCTTCTCATTGGCTGGACCGATGAAGGGAAGATCGCTGATTCGAATATCTGCAGAAGCTTCTGAGGGCGTATTTGAAGCGAAGGAAACAACGAATTCGTGAGCACGACAATTTTGTTTCTACTCGTCGAACACCTAGTGACTGCATGATTCGCATTACCTATCGTCGGTGACAGGCAGGTTAAAAATCCAGTAGGTGCTCCGCCTTTAGCGCGATCAAATTTCCACCTTCGCTAACACTTCGGCGCGCATGTGGCTATACAAAGCCGACGGAAAGCGAACGCAAGCGTGCTGGAAGAAGAGCTTCTACTGCCTTCTTAACCTGTCACCGACTTTAGGGCCCGATGTTTACTTAGACTGGAATTTGCATAACAGGTGATAGCTTCAAAATATTAAAAAGGACAGTACGGTGCATCGTGGTACTTCCCAGACGGATTGGTCGTACGGGTACATTTTACCATGCATACTGTGACGAGCCAATCGTTAGGCTTTTTTTTTTTTTTAATTCTTAACTAATATATAGAGGTACCGAAACGATTTATTTTAACTCGTGAATTTATCGCTATAACTCAACCTACTTCCGTAAAACGCATAAAAAAAATCGAGTAGTTCGCACGTGAGTTTCCTCTTTTATATGAAAAGAGCTTGATCAAAGATCCATCACAGGGCCCCGGGGCAGGAATAAAAAAAAAAGTTTTTGTTTGTTTCTTGAAGTTGCCAATAATCTTTCTTTCCTCAAAAGAATTGTACTTTATTTCAGACAATGAGCGGACTCTCTTTCTGCTGCCAAGACAGACTGACGGAAAGCCATCAGGCGTCGACCGACCACTTCGATCCTCCGCCTCTTGGCCGGAAAGTGGCTAGGAGTCGGCGCAAAAGCTAGAAGGTGCCTAATTGTTTTTTTTTTTTTTTTTAATGCAGCAGCATTAAACGAGAAAGCAGAGCGCGCATGAATTTGTATTTTTTTTTTTCTGAAAAAGAAATATTTTAAAACACATCAAAACCTGTCCCCCCTCCCCCCTTTTTTTTTTACGAAAGTAAACGACGTATTGTTGAACGCCCATTGTTCGCCCAAATGTAGTGCTAGCGGTTCAGACAAGATGCCAAGGTCTAGGAACTAACCGTCATCTTATTCAAAAGTTTATAAGTGATTTTCTGAAAATTTCAATGGGAAAATGGCACCCGTTTTTGGTAATTGACTCCATTCAGCTCCATATATTCAAGGGCTCCGTCGTACATGTAAACGAAACCTCCCACAAAAAAAAAAAAAAAAAAAAAAAAAATTTACAAGTTTTAATTTTTGCATAAGATAACGGTTGGTCTTGTAACTTTGGCGTATGGTTGGGAGTTGGACCGATAGCGCTATATTGGGGAGGAAACTAAGCGCCCAGCAATGCGCCGTTTTTTTTGTTTTTTTTTAAGCAAAATAAGAAATTAGAAATGTTTTTTGGTACGCTTTGTACATCTTGTCAACACCGTAGATACTCTAACTACAGGGTGTCACAAAAGAACATTTACACTGTCTTTTTTACCACAAAAATAAACTAGGCCTCGTCGAACGCTCATTCTCCACCCAAAGGTAGCGCTAGAGGTCACAACCAGATGCCAAAGTTTCAGCCCGATTCGATAACTTTATCAAAAGTTATAACTGATTTTCTGAAAATTTCAATGGGAAAATGGCGATCGACGGAGTTTTCGAACACATGGGGCTCTATGGCACCAGAAACCGAAAACGGGCAAAAATGGGCTCCATTTTCCCATTGAAATTTTCAGAAAATCACTTATAACTTTTTATTAAGTTATCGGATCGGGCTGAAACTTTGGCATCTGGTTGTTATAGCTCTACCTTTGGGCGGAAAATGAGCGTTCGGCGATGCCTAGTTTATTTTTGCGGTAAAAAAAGACCGTGTAAATTTTCTTTTGTGACACCCTGTACATCACTGCAGAGCTCTTTAGCGCACTCTTAACGAGCAATGGCATTTCAGTGAGAACGCGGAGAAGACGTCCGCACGATCTGTCATCCGAATTCTGTGGCCACTTCGGGCACTACACGATGACTGATAGCAGGTACAGAGCCACACCTCCAAGACTGCGTTTCTCAGATACAGAATTTATTTACAAATTTCAGTTCAGACTTTTTTTTTCAATTGTGGTATAACCGTGTGATAAAGAATTGTGTCTCGCTCAGCAGGCTTTTTTCAGAGCACCGAGTGTACGCAGAATGTCCCAAGTCAACTCGCACAATGTTTTACAGGAGACGCTGCAGAGGTGCAAGTCGTCTGCTTCTTGCACAGTGGTTGCGGTGATGTCAGAAAGCCAAGCTCTTATTGGCTGGTTGCAAAAAATAGTTGGTAGATGTCGAGGCATCTAGCATTGAGGTCAAGACACTATCCTCCCGATCACAGCCAATCGGAATTCGGCGTCGTTCTGACGTCACCGAAACCCCTGCGCAAGAAGCAGACGACTTGCTCTCCGCAGACCAATTCTGATCTTTGACGTCACGCCCCTGCGGTGGCGCTGTTGTCGGCACTGCGCATGCGCATATACTTCGCAGTCTGATTTCTGCACACGGGCAGTGCTTACAGCCGGTGTTGGCAAACACGGGCTTGTTTATAAACAGTGCATGCTGGTCGACATGTTTCTATGTGCCCACTGAGTGAATGAGAACCGCGGGGAGGTCTTTTCCCTGTCCCACTTCCAGCACGAGCTTCCGACCTTCGATGGCGCTCGAGATCAGCCAAAGCACGGCGGAAGGCCGTGCTTTGGCTGAGTTCGAGCTCATGCCGGAGGTCGGGCAACCGAGAGAGACGCCCTATTGTTATCATCCTGCCATTGACAACAGTCTACGTGAGTGTCTGCCCGCGTAACGTTCGGCTCGACTACTGGTCGATGTTGGCGCACGCGCATGGAGAGGGACCAGAGGGAGATTCGGTCCAAAAGGGACACACTTCCTGACAGCTTGCTCTCCAAGTGGTGTGGCGTCCAAACGCGCCAAAGGAGCACCTGAAAAATAAAAAAAAAGGAAGAAGAAGAACGCCCTGGACTAGCTAGCACACACGAGCCGTCGGCTCTCTCGCCGCATGGCCGTCCATTTTTAGCCGCACCCCCGATGCCTTCCTTGCCCAGGGGAGTCGCGCCTACGTGCGGCGTGCAAAAGAGTCAGCTGACGCTCGCCGGTGGCAATCCCACTCTTCGGCGAGTCCGTCCGTCCTCGACGCTCATCTTCTCGCTCCGTCCTTCTTCTTTTGTGCCGAAACACTACGCCCGGATTTATATACCCGCCGAGTCTACTCCGAACACCTCGATTCAAGACAAAAGTTTCTGCGAGATATTTTTTTTTTTTTTCGTGAGGCCGGTGTTGTCCTTTCTCGTGGTGAAGTGGGGAACCTGAGGTATGACCGGGGTCCTTCGCCCCGACAGGATATACCGCTCGTCGTCGCGCCCGGGACGCAGCGCAGCATGAAGCTGTAAGTTCTCCTTCCGTGTATATACCTCCCCAAGTGTGAGTCACGCGCACCGTTCCACGAAAGGGGCCGCCGGCAGCGGCCGTTCTAGAGTCACTTAAAGGGTGAGAACGGTAGGGCGTTTATTTCCAACGCCCGGCGTCCAGCGAGGCTCTCGATGCATTTCCCTGGGCGGGCGTGCTGGAGGCTCGCCGGATGCGCCGAGGTGCTACCGAAGGCATATACGAAGCTTGCGCTGGAGTCGGGACGGCTGAAACTCCGTCCGGCCGTTCTGATTCTGCCGGTGACTACGAATGTTGGTGCCTCTGGGAATGGCGTCCACCGCTTGCCCAAGTGGTGTCTATTGCGGTTATATAGATGCGTCACGTGGCTTCTGGAGCGAGCGACGATCAGACGGCGACGATTCAGACCTCCTTGAGACGAGGTAGTGAAGAATCAGATTGACTGTGGTGTCGACCAGTTAGCTACAAGAAGGCAAAAGGAGAAATGTTTCAGTGAGCGCCTTTTTTTGTTTAACTTGTACGGTCCTCGCCTCGTTCGGCGCGTTTTCTACACATCGATACGAACAAACTTGCCCCAACTATCTACTCTGCTGGAGAAATAATAGTGCCAGTGTGCGTGCTCGATGGGTTCAGTATAGTGGACAGTTTGGGGATGTAAATATATATTTTTTTTTATTTTAGTGCTTGTCTCGGAGATCAAGAAAGGGTTTGCCCAGTTGGTCAGGTGTTCATTTCGTGGTTGCGTCTTTCGGATAATGGAACTTGTATGGATCGCTATGTTTGTGTCGTGGGTCACTAAACAAGAAGAGGGAACACCTGCAAGTACTGGATAGCCGAAGTTGCAGTTGCCATTATTGAACTGCGATTAACGTTGCAGTTGCAGTTGCCATTTACAGTCAGGATTGCAGTTGCCGTTTGCACAGTCTTAAATATGATTGAATTATAATTTAACTTTACACTGCCCTGATTATTATCAAATACATTTACACGAATTTCATGTATTTAAAGACGTATTGCAAGGCTCCCCCATTGTTCACGTGGCTTACTTTACTGTGATCGTTGTAAAATCTTCGTAGAAAAAAAGTGACAGATCCATATTTGGTGTGATTAGTTGTGTGTCTGAATGGTACGAAAAAGAGTAATGAGTGCGAGCGCGTAGGTTTTAATAGAGACTTTTGTTGCACACAGAGCTAGCGCACATCACTTACGTACTTTTTGGCTGTCCTACGCTCGTGAATATGCCGCTCCCTAAATAGAACCCATCCTCTCATGCGAGTATTGACGCAAACTACCGCTAACAAGAATGTGTATGCAGTGCAAGATTTCACGAACGACCTCATGAGCAGGAACGAAAACTACGTATAACCGCACAACTATTCATTGCCGAAAAGGGGGGAGGTACGGCGAAAACTCTGGTCTATCATTTTGTAGCCTCGGCGTTTTGTATGCGAGCCAACTCCTAAACGATCACCCGAACACGGGCTGCCTATTACTGCCTAATTCTAATTTGGTAGAGCTGAATAAGAAAGTTCTTGCCTTTGTGGAAAATATTTGAGAGGTATAGATGGTTTGCGCGCTGACGTCACGTGAACAGCAAATGTTGTGGCCTTGCTCCTAGGCGCGTTAATTTTGCAGCTTACATTTAGCACCATCGAATATGTTTTCTTGCTAAGAACAACAAGTAGGAAGGACTACCAGCACGGTGCAATGATGTCACGCGAAAGCCACGTACAGTCACTGCCAGAATAAGAACGGCAGGAAGGTACCTCAGTTGTCCCTTCTCCAGTGCGAGCACCTTCGATGACACTCGGGCGTTTCGTGAGCATCGAGCCTGCAGCAAAGCCAGAGCACGACGGAAGGCAAAAAGCACGACCCGGAGGCCGGACACTCGAAATAGACGCCCCGGGCTCTTTGTGCTGTCAGAGACTGGATAATTTTTCTTTCGTTAAGATATGGTTCCAAACTGGGCGATGCCGGTGGCAATGGTACAGAGTTCGTGACTTTTCTTCGTGGTGTGGCCGATAGTTAAAGGTGCGTTACAGGCCCTGTCGGACTTGTAACGCGGGAAAACACTCAACTGACCGGAACGGGTCCTTTCGCGATGTCTGCATGCTCGTTTCTCGTGGCTTCCGCGATGGCACGTCGTCGGTGGTTTGCAGGATGAAACAGTTTGTCCCCGTGACTCTGTCGTAACCGCAGTATCGGCTCGGTACCCAAGTTGCTCCGAACGCAAACCTATACGTAACCGCGTGGACCAGACATTCCGCGTTTCTCGACGTTCATCAGCACCGTGGAAGGACAGTATAGGCAGTCCTTTTGTCGCTTCCTCGAAGATATTCGAGCCTCTGGAAGCTCGCGCTTACGCTAACGCATCGCTTCAGGCTCGAAACGTGGAGGGTAAAAATCGGGGCAAACCATTTTGAGTCCAATGCTCGCTCGCTGATGCCTCAGCGTTGTGCTGGGACATGCAACGGCACGACCTGTATTAAACCGCCATATTTGCCTGGTAGTGGCGTCCCCTATCGGTTGTTGGAGTCGCGAATAGCCGTTGACAGCTTAACAATGGGGGGCGTGGCACCTCGAGCATCTCATTATCACTCGGCAGCCTATCAGATGCGCTACATTAGGGAATAAAAATGCCGGAGAAGCAATCACGAATCAAGAAAATAAAACACGCCCTCCGTTTCTTCATCTGCCAGTTACTGTATAGATAGTGTACAAAGAAAGTTTTCACATCCGAGGTTGACTGGCAATGTTGTTCTTCGCGTAAACTATCGGCGGTTTTCATTGCGTGTTTTTTTAAGCTACTTTCACGGCTTCGTCTTTGGACCGCTGGGCGATGTGAATAACTGATCCGAAGAAGCTGTCTAGCGAATCTGCCGCGACAGTTTTCTATCCTAGTCGCTAAGTGCCGTTGATTTCGTACAAGTCACCAGTGTAGCTCCGTAGCTATATTGATCTGCATGTTGCTCTAACAAGCATGGTGCACACGCGGCACTTTCCCACCGGTGCCAGGTACGTGAGGGTACAGCCGACCGCAAGTGCAACGCACAACTCGCCACAAAATCGGCTCACTTTGATAAACAAAACCGTATAAAGACGCGGTCACATTGACATCGAGCAAAAGATAGTCTGGAGACACTGTCTTAGGGTTGTTTCTTTCTTGCATGGCGGTCCTATCACGTTGGCCGTACAAGAATTGTCTTTAGACATGTTCGAAGCATGCACATGTACGGAAGCAAACATGCTTGGAAAGCATACTTGAGCCTTGTCCATAGATAATTTTGTTACCGCGTGTGTAGCGAACGCCGTGTCTTTTCAATGTTGTATGGGCATTGTGATGGCGGCTTAACACTTGATGTTTTGAAAAGTTCGTAGTTCGGATAGATTGTAGACCGTCTGTGGCGGATGCTATAAGCGTGAGCGGACTAGTTTGCTTCCGTGTCGTTCCAGCTATAGCTTCTGCAGAAGCCCTGACCAACATGGCTGGTGCAAGAAGTGGAGCAGACAATCTTTCAATGTTCTGACAAGGCGCAGCTTGTGGGCGTCGCGAGCGTGGCTCACGGCCAGGACACGTGTTTCCTTCACTGTCCTTCGGGGATTGCGTTCGCACGAAACGCGTCACAGAACGTAACCACTTGAAGATCAAGAACGCAAAGACCTCCTGTAATGCCCGATGCGTCCCTTGCGCTTTTGTGGTTCAAGTCAGCTGTCAGCTGACTTGAACCCATGGCAACTGTCCTCGAGGCATCACGGCCCGCTTTCCCAAATGGCTTCCCGCCTGTCAAGGAGCACAGTAATGGCGACGGTATCACACCGGCTCGAAGACCCGTGAGCGACCGTACACGCTCAAAAAGTGAGTTTCGGAGCATATGGTCGTATGTAACTGGGAACAAGGCAACGGATGCCCAAGTTGAGATCTAGACATCAGAGAGAGAGAGAAAGTCATAATTGCTATGTATTTTATTATTTTTTATTTATTTCTGACTGCATCGGATGATTTGCTTCTGAAGAGCTCTTTATTCTCTAAACGGTTCATAAACAAACCCACGACGAGTTTCAAATGTTCAGTCGGGATTCTCTGCAGTTAAATTTCTCTTACATGGAACATAGATATTTGGACAGCTTTCTTTAATGGTATTGCACAGAAGGAAGTATAAGAGATCAGGCATCTTAACGGTTTTTCAGCGCGCTGAATGAGCACATCGAATGTGCTTCCAGTTGCTACATCTCCCGTGGGATCGTGAAAACATCAGTCGGTTGGCGTTTTGCCATCTTGCATCAATTGGTTACGCCCGTGTGGACGAACCCTAAGCATAGGAACCTGTCACTTCTTTGGCAATCACGGCGAAGCGTTAATTTGCCAGGCGCTGTTCAAACGTTCGTACTTTCCACGTATATACGCTCTCTGACGTCCGCTCTGTGTGTGTTGCGCCACGTGCCTCTTGAAGAGTCCGCAGTCCGTCCTTGGCCGTCCCCGAAGTCCGCCGGGGCATCATTGCTCAGAGAGCCCTTGCTGGAAGCGGCGTTCGAAGCAACCGGGTTGCCGGGCTTCCTCGAAAAACCCGCGAACCCTCGACGTCGCTGATCGATGTTTTGGACGCGGTCCAGGCGGACGCGCCGGCGACCCCTTGCCGCGAGTGCAGCGAACGTCTTGACGTGTGCTGTCTCCCTTGCCTCTTTCTACTTTGTCTGGCCTGGCCACGTCCGTCACACGACAGCGGTGCGCCGCTGATCGGAAACGCGAGTATTATTCGAACTGAATCGTTCGCTGTTGGCTACAAGAGAATGATGGGCGCGGCGCTTAGTAAAAGGGAAATAGTTGGGTGTTTATTTCGAGAAATACCCTGATGTCCTGGTTTGCTGCATTGTAAGAGCAAGAATTATACAAAAAAGAAGGATAAATATATATATATATATATATATATATATATTTATATATAGAGAGAGATAAGTTCTTTATTATGGAGATGTTGGTATTCTTTAAATGACACCGGCTACTCCATAACGAGAAAGAGAGAGAAAATATATATGAGTGAAAGAAGAACATAAAAGAAAAATAATAAAGATAAAATACATAAAGTATAACAGTAAAAAAAAAAAAAACTTTACAATTAAGTTTAATTACAATTGCGAATAAAGCGACCATTTGGGAGGCGCGCACCGATTTGCTAAATTACATACATAGTCATTCCCGTTGAAATTGACGCACGTTCGCACTTAATAATCATACACCATTCTAGTGTCCTTTAGGAAGTCACGAATGATGTGCATTGCTCTGTCGTGTTTTTTACGCGTCGGCCAGGGCCCCAGCAACTTGGTCAGAGACAGGGGTCTATCATCTAATATTTGAAGGCGAATCTCCATCCGGCGCCTTTCTTGTCGAAAGCGTTCACAGTCAAGGAGGATATGTTGTACGTCCTGATATGGTTCTCCACAGTCACATCTTGGCGAATCACGGCGTTTAATTCGAAATAAAAAGCTGTTAGTAAAGGCCACTTCAAGTCTGAGTCGATGGATTAATGCGTCATATTTCCTTTTCATCCCGGTGTGTGGCGGAAGCTCAAAATTCGGGTCAATATATTGTAACGTTCTAGTTTCGTCTCTGTCAAGTGATTAAGTCCACTCATGATCTGGAAATTAACAGCAGGGTTCACGTTGGCAGGTCACGGCTCCGGTCTCAATCCACCGCCTTTTTTCGAAGGCCCGGTCAGCCCTCGCTCACTGCTCTCGCGCACCCTGCTTCCTCCTTTTCTTCCATCACTTGCAATGTCCCTCCGAAGCGCGTACAGCTAACGTCCCCGCGCCTGCCAACAGCGCCCTGTTTACCTTTTATTTCGTTACAATCCTCCCCCTTTAGCTGAGAGGCCCTACTCTCAGAATCGGGCTCTTGACGCAAATGGAGGTTCTCACTGTTAGTCAAAAATTAAGTTCAAAGAACGCGCACTTTGAAAACCATGAATAGTTCACGCAAAAGTTCACGCAACAGTTCACTCTAAAAATAAAATGCAAATAATTATCACTTTAAAAGTACTCATAATACTCAAATATCTAGGCGCACACGGCTGTGCCTCCCTGTGGGTCCTGTACTTCATCGTGGTCCGAAACTTCTGCTTGGTCCACGCCGCCTGAGACATCAGACACATCCAGTGCGTCGAAAAATTCGTCCTCCGATTCAGCATCACAGACTTGATCAAGCCCCGCCGAGTTCTCTGTACTCCCGGTGTCTTCTGCAGGGCCCTGCAGTCGTTGGTGGTACGGCTTTAACCGTGCCACGTTCACGATGTCTTTGAAACGTCCTGTGCGGTTGACTACCTCCCAGTTATTGGCTCCAGTCTGACGAAGCAACCGGTACGGTCCGTGGAATGGGTGTAGGAATTTCGTCGTCCGATTGCGTTTGCGTATGGGGGTCTTGACGTAGACAAGGTCCCCCATTCTAAACCTGTGTTCCCTGCGGTTTTGATCGTACCTCTCTTTGTTTTTCTGTTGGGCTTGCGTCTCTCGAATGGATGCCAGCTCTCTTGCCTGTTGCCATTTGTCTAGCACCTCTTGGTTGCTTGCGGCCTGTACTTCCCCAGATTTTAACCGAAGCGACGCATCAAGAGGCAGTGTTGCCTCTCGTCCGTACAAGAGAAAGAATGGCGTGAACCTTGTTGTGTCGTGTACGGAGGTATTATACGCGAAGGTGGCGTATGGCAGGAAACAATCCCAGTCCCGATGATCGGCCGACACGTACATACTAATCATGTGAGCGAGAGTTCGATTAAATCTTTCACATAATCCATTTGTTTGTGGGTGATATGCGGTTGTTCGATGGTGGTTTGTAGCTGTTAATCGAAAAAGCTCTTCCATTACGTCGGCAACAAAATGTCTTCCCCTGTCGGTGATTAGGCTCAACGGTGCTCCATGGCGAAGTACAATGCTCTCCATGAAGTGTCTGGCTGCACTCGCCGCTGTTGCATCCGGTGTAGCGACTGCCTCCACCCATTTTGTGTGGTAGTCGACAATGACGAGTACGTAGCGATTGCCGTTGATTGTCTTAGTCAAGGGCCCCAAGAAGTCCATCCCCACCTGTTGGAACGGCTGGGTGCTAGGTGGTATTGGCTGCAATTTTCCAGCGGTCATTAGGGGTGGGGTCTTCCTTGTCTGGCAATCCGGGCACGACCGCACATGATGGTGTACGGCCATAAACATCTTTGGCCAGTAATACCTCCGGCGGACTCTTTCCCAGGTCCTTCTGACTCCCAAATGTCCGCTGGTCAAGTCATCATGGCACGCCAAGAGGACTTCTTTTCGTAATCGGCGGGGAACAGCCAAGGCCGATCGGAAAGGCTCTAAGCCTTTTGCCCGACGATACAGAACTCCATCGATGAGGTGAAAAGCCCGTGCAGTACGCTTGATTTTTCTTGTGACGGGCGCCTCCGGTTCTTCCAGGTGGTCGATGAGGGTCCTGAAAAAACCTTCTTCTCTTTGCATTTGCGCCAGGTCGGTTTCCTGCAAAACCAGAAGCGGACACTCGGTCTCGTCGTCTTCGGTCGGCTGCTCCACTGGTAGGCGCGAGAGGGCGTCGGCGTTCATGTTTTTTCTTCCTGGACGGTGCTTTACAGTTGCGTTGTACTCCTGCAGCAAAATACTCCATCGGACCAGTCTGCCGTTAGGATTTTTGGCGTTCATTAGCCAGGTCAGACTAGACTGATCAGTGATGATTGTGAAATGGCTACCGAAGATGTACGGTCGAAACTGTTTGCACGCGTACACGACTGCCAAACATTCTTGCTCCACCGTTGAATAATTCTGCTCTGCCTGATTGAGGTGACGGCTGGCATACGCCACAACTCTTTCTTGGCCCTCCTTCCTCTGGACGAGAACCGCACCGATTCCGTACCCACACGCATCGGTGTGAATTTCGGTAGGCAGGTCTGGATCGAAGTGACTCAGGATAGGAGCCGTGGTCAAGCGTTCCTTTAGAGCCTCAAAGGCCCGATCGCAGTCCCCAGTCCATTGAAAGACAACCTGCTTTCGAGTGAGGTCCGTGAGGGGTCTGGCGATGTTGGCAAAGCCTCGTATGAATCGTCTGTAATAATTGCACAGGCCGAGGAAACTCTGTACATCACGCTTCGATCTTGGCACCCGAAAGTCTCTCACCGCCCTCACTTTCTCTGGATCGGGACTGACTGTCACTCCATCAATAATATGGCCGAGGTAGCGTATCTCTTTGGCACCAATTGTACATTTGGAGGGTTGTAGCTGGAGATTGGCCTTGTCAAGAGCATCGAAGACTCCTCGGAGATCGCACACGTGCTGCTGGATGGTCCTGGAGTAGACAACAATGTCGTCTAGATAGGCGAGACACACCTTCCATAGCATCGTCGAAAGCACCTTGTTTATCATGCGTTGGAAGGTGGCTGGGGCATTACAAAGACCGAATGGGACGACGTTGAATTCATACAAGCCAGAACTGCAAGAAAACGCCGTCTTCTCCTTGTCCTTCTCATTGACGGCGACCTGCCAATAACCGCTGGCCAAGTCGAGTGTCGTGAAGTACTTTGCTCCCTGTAGGGCGTCCATAATGTCGTCAATCCTGGGCAGCGGGTGAACATCCTTTTTGGTCACCTCATTCACTCGGCGAAAATCCACGCAGAATCTCCAAGTGTCGTTCCGCTTTTTTACAAGGACAACCGGTGACAACCAGGGACTGGATGATTCGCGTATTACGCCGTTCTCGAGCATCTCGTAAACCTGCTCCTGGATTATGGTCCGCTCATACGGGGAGTGTCGGTAAGGGTTCTGTCGAAGGGGAGCCGCGCTGCCCGTATCAATACTGTGGGTCACTACGCTAGTACGTCCAAGCGGGGCTCCGGGTGATGCGAAAATGTGACTGTATTCGCGTACAAGTTCTTCTAGGTGCTCTCTTTCGTCAGCCTCCAGTTGCGCTCCGTATGACACGCTGGCCTTGGTTCCCTGCTTCTCTACGGGCGGAGCGGCGACACTCAACTGAACGTCGGCAATAGGAATAGCGTTTCCGACTTTCGTACCTTTGGCTATGAAAAGTTCAGAGGCGCCGGGATTAGCTAGCCGTACGTATCCAACATCCCCGCAAATTTCGGTGATGGTACGAGCAACGACTGGACGCTGCTTAAAATGATTCACGGTTGTGGGTTCAATTACGGTGAGGCCGTTTACGTTCGTCCTTACTAGCACAACTGCCTCAGAGCGTGGCGGCATGCGTACCTCTTCGCAACTGTAAGCGGCTGCGTTTCCTCTGGTAGCAGCTTCATCACCCTTCAACTCAAACCTCTGGCCCAGCAAATGAATGCACTTGTTAGGGAAATCCAGCATCACATTCGCACTTCGGCAAAATGGTAGACCACACAGTACGTCGTAGTCAAACCCTTCGATTATGAGAAAACGTTCCAAGAGGCTGGATATTCCGACTGTAATCTCCAGTTCCACTTCACCCCGTGGCACAATAATAGCACCGTTGACTACCTTCACGGTTATACCAGAGGGGCTGCACTTTAAAGGGACCTTGATGGTGTTGAGGAATTTGTTCGAAATTACATTTACCGCCGAACCCGTGTCAAGAATGAGAGACGCCTTTTCACCATGTACGGTCGCCGGTAGCGTAGCGAGGTGACTTCTTGCGAACGTTGCGAAAGCTGGCTCACCCTTTGCTTCCCCGGGCGGTGGCCTCAATCCCGGTCGGGCCCGTTTCCCGACTGATCTTCGCGTCTAGGACAGCTTCGCTGGATGTGTCCCACTCTTCCGCATTTGAAACAGATAGGCTGTCCATTGTTGGTCCGTGTCGACCGTGCTGGGAACGTGGTTCTTCTACCATTATACTCCGCAAGTGGTCGAAGAACGTCCGTGAGAGTTTTGAAGAAGTTGCCTACCTCCGAATGAAGTTGAGGCAAAGACGTGACCTCCGGCAGTGACGAAGACGTTCCTGGCTGTTGATAGAAGCCGGGCGCTGTTGTCATTGGCAGTGCTGCCCGCTGGAAATCTGATGGGGATTGGCTGCTACGTGTTGTTTGGCTTGCCTGTTGTGGAGCGGGCGAGTTGAAGCCTGGTAAAGGATGCGTCGGCATTGTCCACATATTGTGCTGGGCCATCTGGCTGGCCTGGGTCAAGCGTTGCAGCGTGGTGAGGAATTCGGCCGTTGTTTGTGGATTTGTTAGGACAACTCGTTCTAGTACTTCTGGCCTCAAACCGCGGGTCAGCTGTCGAAGCTTCTCCTCCTCCGTCATGTTCTCGTTCACTCGAGAGCACAGTTGTAGTACATCGTAGAAGTACTGCTCGGGTGGTTCCGACGACAGCTGGAAACGCTGACTGAGGCGTAAGTGGGCCCACTCACGCATGCTGCGGTTTCCGAAGGTCTCTTTGAGAGCCGTCTTCCAGGTCTCCCACGTTGTCGGTGTGTTCGCCCCTCGGAGCGTGGTGGTATACCACTTGCGCGCATTTCCCTCAAGTGCCACGCACAGGTACTGCTCACGGCGCGTTCCATCCCACCCGTTGAACTCGGCCGCCCGCTCATAAAACAGTAACCAGTCACCGATATCTTCCTCAGGGGTTCCGTGAAATACGGGTGGCGTGAACATCGACCGGAAAGCTGTAGCCCCAGGTGTTTGTCCAGCTCCAGAATTCTCATTAGTGGCCATCGCTGCTGTATTGATCGTTCTTCCGCTGCGTAGAATCCTGCGTTCAGCTGTCTCCCCTAGGTCCGCCGTGGTGACGCTCGAAGATGCTCGCTGTCTGACGACGTAGCTGGTACCGCCGTCATATTCTACTTTGGATGAGGGATTACCCCGCACCTCCACCACTTGTAACGTTCTAGTTTCGTCTCTGTCAAGTGATTAAGTCCACTCATGATCTGGAAATTAACAGCAGGGTTCACGTTGGCAGGTCACGGCTCCGGTCTCAATCCACCGCCTTTTTTCGAAGGCCCGGTCAGCCCTCGCTCACTGCTCTCGCGCACCCTGCTTCCTCCTTTTCTTCCATCACTTGCAATGTCCCTCCGAAGCGCGTACAGCTAACGTCCCCGCGCCTGCCAACAGCGCCCTGTTTACCTTTTATTTCGTTACAATATGGCAGGAGAGTCTCTGTTGAAGTGTCCTTTAGCCAGCACTGCCGACAACGTAGATGGCGTAAGTGACGAAGGATGAATTTTGCATCTCCAGAGGTAAAGGATGTCGCTTCCATTTCGTCACCATCGTGAGCTTGAGCTGCCAGGTGATCAGCCTCTTCGTTTCCGGGGATTTGGCAGTGGCTCGGTATCCATTGTAGTCTGACGTTATGTCCGTGGAGTCGAGCTTGCGCTAACGTGAGTTGCACCCGATATAGAATGGTCGCCTGGGACGTACGAAGGTGCATGCCCTGTAATAACTCTAGGGATGATTTTGAGTCCGTTAGAATAACCCAGTTTGATGGTGTTACGAATGTTTGAATGAATGATGATGCTGAAAGTATTGCATGTAGCTCCGCTGACGTCGAGCATGTATGATGTGACAATCGAAAACATTTAAATGTGTCTAACATCGGGATTGAGTAAGCAGATGTTGACCCCCTGTTAGATGTTGACCCGTCTGTGTAAATATGAATGTCGTCTTTGTAGTGTGCCTCTAAATGGGAGAGGGACATTGTCTTCGCCACCATGGGGGCCACCGAAGATTTTGATCCCAGACCAGGAATTTCGGTCTGTATCTCCAGTGGCGGAATTGTCCACGGAGGATTGATTAGACTTGGAAGCCAATGCGCTTGATGGGGTGCTGCGACGGGTAGTGCGACGAGGAGACGGTGAAAGTTAGACTCCGTTCGTCGAAGTATCTTTTGGCACAAGGGTCGGGCATGTGAGTGTGAAGCTCCTTGGCCTCAGCAATGACGAGGTCACTAGATGACCTCGTCATTGCTATATATATATATATATATATATATATATATATATATATATATATATATATATATATATATATATATATATATATATATATATATATAGAGAGAGAGAGAGAGAGAGAGAGAGAGAGAGAGAGAGAGAGAGAGAGAGAGAGAGTAAGAGGAAGGGAATGAGAGGATTCACACGCGTACAGTCAGCGTATGACGTAATGAGAGAACGTCCGGAGAAATTTAGCGTCAGTTTAATTCACTTCATAACTTGACATCGACACCAGTATGCCAAAACAATCCAAGAGCTCTAGTGGTCTTGCGTTGTTTAGATGCTGAGGCCTATGGACCTAATCGTATTGGACTGCATGATTTCAGTGTTTGATTATATTGTCGTCGTTTTTCTGACGAAATGAAATGGCATACATTTGACTTCGAACTTGTACACATATTGCTGAGAGTGGCTCGAGAGGAACTATTCTCTACTGACAATTTGTACATCTTGTATTTTTAAGGTTTATTAAGAGATTAAGAAGTGCTGTTTAAGTGACGTGCAAAGGTAATAGAAGGATGTTCAACGTTTAGACCATGAGGGCAGTTTTACCAGACAGAGAAAGATCCCGAGCTGAACAAAGATAGCGGCGGTGGTTGTTTTGCGACCGCTATTGCAGGACAGGACGTAATTGTTGTGACGCATAAGCTTGACAGATAATGGAAAGGTGTCAGTGACATTGGCTGAGAGTAGCGAACCCATGAGCTTCTTGGACGGACAAAACGCCAGAAACTGTGAGCTATTTCGCAACAATAAAGTGCTGGTGCAGCTGTGTATTTCTTGGCCACGGTGCCGGGCACTTAAAAACGTCATTAAGCTGTCGTCGGTTATCTACAGCACAGTGCCTCTGAATGGACAGATTTCCTGCACATGGTGTTTACTCAATGCTATGATGCGAAGACGTCCCATTGCGATTCACAACCGGCCAGGTATACACGCGTAAAATATCAAGGTTGCGATTTGGGCGAGTCGGTTCATCGTCAAAATTGGCAAGTTTGCGCGCAAAGAAGGAAAACAAAGGGTAAAGCACTAGTCAGGACAAGCGCTGACTCTGAACTGAACGTTTAATGGAAAACTTACCAGCAACAGCAAACATACCAGTCATGGTCAATCACCACGTTTCCAAAAACAAACCATCTCTTCGGTATGCAGAGTGACCGCAGTTTGGCTGATACAATGACCTCCCCATTCTTTTTTGATAGTTTTTGTTATGTTTTTCATTAAATGTCCAATTGAGAGTCAGCATTTGTCCTTCTATTTCATTTTTCGTTGTTTCAAATCTTTGCACGCTCTTTTGCCTTTTTTTGTGTGTAAAATATATTTGAGCGAATCGGTCTCTACTACTACCCTGCAAAGGTGCTCAATTTGGTACTCACCCAGCGACATCAAGGTAAAACGTGTAAATGGGCCAGTTCGACGGCTATGGTATAGCTCGTCCAACACCATAGTAAATGCAGTCACGAAGGCCTGTTGCGCAGCAGGTTGATTCGCACTTTGTACTGCAAAACGACAGACACACCATAAGCCGAAGAGACGACGCAGGCGGGCTGAATTGTTTTTGGCTATGGTGCCAGGGAGCTGGTCCACCCAAGGTTCGATAACTCTTAGACCTGCGTCACACGGCGAAGCGAGCCAAACAAGTGCGGCAACACAATTCCGATTGGGGAGGAACCTTCGTCGTGACGTCCTGAAGCAGTGGTACGGGACGGATGTATGTTCGCCCTTGTACCACAGTTTCCGAGGTATAATGATGAAGAGCTTTTGTTCCAATCAGAACTCGATTGCCCCACTGGTTTGACTTCCTTCACCACGTATGTTCTCCCACCTCAAACCATCTTCGCAGGCCGCCAGCAACCGCCCGACGTCCGCGAAAATAGAACCTATGTGGTTTCCAGAAAACTGTCTCGTTGAAATGAAAAATCACACTGGTTCCCAAAAGGTTTCAATGAAAGGTCTTTGTAACTTTGCGTACTTTAAGCTGTTACACGGTAAATTTGGCGGCTGGCTAAAATCTGGACCTGTCTCTAGACACGGTGGCCACCGCCCATCAATAAATAGCCCATCCGTGACGCAACGAGGAGAAGAACGAAAAACCCGAAGGTTATTTTCATCCCTCGAATAATGCGCAACGACCCAGAGAAATAACGGGAGTCAATTGCGGCCGCATGCTGCTCGTGCCAGTTACTTCATCCGGTCGAGGACAAGACAGAACTGCTCAGAAAAGAAGAAAGGAAGGAGCAGCAGGACCGCTTCCAAGCCATGTCTACAAGCCCGAGAACTTTGACCATGACTCCGTGGAATTCCCGACATACTCAAAGTCTGGCGGGAGGTATACCTCTACCCTTCAGCCGGTTGTGGCAATCTCAGTCTCGATGTCCTTTTTTCCCGCCTCGCCGCGCGCGGTCTTGCGCACTGGAGAGTCGCGGACCTTCTACTCTGCCAATAGACCCCCAGAGGTCCGTGATTTACGGGACATCAGCGGCGTTGACCATCATCAGCTCGTTCATCAGCGGTGTTGTCGTCTCCTGAGGCAACTCCCTCTGCCTCGGGTAAACACCCGAGGAGACTCCGGTCGAGAGCCGGACCGAAGCCAAGAACATTATGGGCGGGGGAAGCCATGGCCTGGACGCCTGGCCAAAGGGACGCTCCTCCAAGCTTTTACCGTAACGCTTATTTAGCGTCACCGTCGGCGCGTTTTGGAAACGAAGGGGGACTTTGGAAAGCCCCTTCAGCCGCGAGCCACCCGCGGAGAAGTAATGGTTCGAAGGAGTGAAAGAAAAACAAACAGTCTGAACCGAAAAAAAAGGAAATTGTAAAATAATAAAATCGCAAACCGCGTTTGACCTTCTCGCCTTCGGTTCAAAAACGTTCCCCGAGTTTTAAAGAAAGCGAATGGTGTGCGGTGTCCCCAGCGGCCTTCCTGCGATACTTCTCGCTCTTCGTCGCTCGTAATGGGAACAGTTACAGTCACCTGATTGGTTACGTCGTGGCAAAACATGTTCGCCATGCCTGCGCCAATCAAGTAGCACCAACAGTGCATAGTCATCGCCTTTCTATCGTCGACTAAACCAATCAATCACGCACAATAAATGCGCCGCTATCTTGGGCTTTTGTTTTTGCGTGATTGATTTAAGCGGTGATAGCTAACCCGTGCGCCGTGACTATGCACTTTTGGCCCTGCGTGATTTGCTCCGTCAGATTGAGTACCGTCGAGTGCAGTCGGACTTAAAGTGGAACTGAGTATAGTTGGTTCATACTTGTTAATATATGGACGGCTGAATGTTGAGTAAAGACGCAGATAAGGCATGAACAAGAACGAGCCCACTTTGATTTCGAGCAGCTCATCGATCATAAACACGAGCAACGATTCTATGCGGCGCGCAAATTCGTCTGCTTCTCGAGCAAGGGTTGCGGTGACGTCAGAACGCCTAGCTCTGATTGGCTCTGATTGGAAGGATAGTGGGTAGACCTCAAGGCAGCTAGCACTGAGGTCTACCCATTATCCTTACAATCAGAGCTGGGCGTTTTGACGCCAAACCAACCCCTGCGCAAGAAGCAGACGAACTTGGACTCCGCATAGCACGCTTGCAACCCAAAGTGATCATGTTTCAACTTGTCTCGTGGCCAGTTACCCCGCGAGGCTTTTATACTGTCGACACCACCTGCACTCGTTTCATCATGGCCGTGTTCCCAAAATTTACTCCATCGTATTCCAGGGTGAGGGTTTTTGTTTACCTTGGCGTTCTAAAACCAACCCGCGTCCAGCGCTTTTGAATCTGTGTTGTCGCGTGACAAGACACGCCCGAGTAACTCGGCTCCATTTGGGTAAGGTTTGGAACACAGCCCATATGTCGGAGCGCGGGCGGGCCGATGGAGCCGATCAATCAGCACCAAAAAGCGCAAAGTCACTGCGTTTCATCATTTGTTTGCGGGTGTGTTATTGCCCTCTAATCCGAACGAAACGCAGAGAGCGCGTCATGACGTTTTGCTTTGAAGTCCACGTGTATGTGTTTTCGGGTCTTCATTAGCTTATTTTTACTGCGCTCTGCACTCTAACTTACAGTGAAATGAACGTAATGGCTGTGCACATTAATTTTGACGCTGTCACACAAGTGACTGTGCGCGGGCACTGGTCGAACAGGAGTGCTGCGTCAGCTTTCGGGTGAGTCGGCGCCGTCGTATCGTGATGATTCTGATGGCGCTTCACGAAGAGGGTTTCACGAAATCAGCGTTCGTGCCTAAGGCGCTCGCTTTGCTCGTTTTCCAAGGCTACAAACGCGCGCCTTCCGGGCTGGGGAGGTTGCACGCTGGGCCGTGGATTTGTAAACATTGGAATGGGCCTGCTGGCCGGTGCCATTTTCGGTGCTCGTGCGTCTGGTTTGTGCTTTGCTCACTTTCCAAAGCGACCAACGCGCTTCCTGGCCTGCGGATATGGATCCTGTTCATCGCAAACGCCACCAGGCGGTGCTCTATCTTTGACGTTCCAGAGAACTTCCGGGCCATAAAAAGAATGAACAAAGCCAAACTTAACACCGCTACTTGAAATGTTGCTGAAACGTTTAACCTACAATTCTCCAGTTGAAAGTCACGAGTACGAAGAAGCGCGAGATTTATATTAAAATGTTTGTAATATTTTGGTAAATCAACTTGCCTCCTACAAGACTTTCAGTTGCAGAGCCGAAGGCCCTCGTTAGATCTCCAACTTGTTGTCCGTGCAGAATTTATGCTTTGTAGCACTGGTTACATACGCAAGCTCGACAGGCTTGCAAAGACGGAGTGACTGGAAGTTGCTTGGGACGCAAACAGCAGTTCATGTTCGTAAACAGCTGTGGATTTGAAGCAAACACTGGGGCTTTATGTTGCGCTTTTTGGACTCCCACGGCGACTAGGGAGAAGGAAGTGACGTCAACAACGCAGCAAACGCAGATTGGATGTTGATTGGTGATAGTCGCTGATGACGAACTTCCGCAGAAGAAAACGAAGCTCACTTTTTCTTTGTTTTCTTCTGTCAACATCCGATCTGCGTTTGCTGCGTTGTTGACGTCACTTCCTTCTCCCTAGTCGCTGTGGGAGTCCAAAAAGCTGGCCCCAGGAATGGTGTGTGCACAAAGGCGGACTGGGCATCTGGCCCGCGTTTGGTTTCTGGCCCGCATTTGACTTTGCTTCCGTGAGCAAGCACGTGCGGTTCTAAGCCTGCCGAAGCTGACTTCACGCGCATGCTGCACCTACTTGCACGCGGGGCACCGACCGGGGCGGTGCTTGATGCTTTCGTCAATCGACGACGTGTAAGATCAAAAGTGTCGCCGGGATCGACATTCCACGATTGGCCAGGAGCCCATAATAAGAGAAGGCGAACTTCGGCGATGCTGCTGTTGAGTGAGAAATAGATGTGTTGTAGGCGTTACCGAAAAAAAAAAGTAACGAAGTAGGTTACTCGTTACTTGAAAAATAAAGGAACGCGTTACAGACCTACGTTATATCAAAATAAAAGGAACGCGTTGCCGTTACCGATAAAAAGTAATGCATGTTACTCAACAACAATAACACCATTCTTTTTTTGTTTTTTTTGTTTTTTGCTGTTGCACCATTTTTTGACGCTGGGACAAAGGGCGTGGGGGTTGGAATTCTTCTAAAGTGGGAACTGTTTTGCGTGTAGAAAAGACAAGAAAAATTTCGAAGTTACTCTTTTGAAAAAGTAACGAGAACGTTACTGCGTTACAGAAAAAAGAATGCTTTGCCGGTAACGCCATTACTTGTAACCCGTTCCCGCCAACACTGCTGCTAATAGACGCTTTTCAGCAGCTGTGGTCGGGCACAGGCATAAGTGACCTTCACTTCTTGTTTAATTTCATTATGTTCGCTTCACTTTATTGCTGGGTCCGCGAGACAGCTATAGGTTACCGACTTTCTCCAGACGCCATTCTGTTTTTGGCCTAAACGCAGCTGCGCGTGAACTGGTCATTGCGCAATTCATTCGGCTGGACATCTCGGTGGGGCAACAGAAGGTCAGTTATAGCGACTCAAATCGGGCGCGCGGGAAAAAGGGTCTAAAGGCTGTTGCAACACAAGTACTGCCAGAAGGGCCCCTTCGCACGCAAGATCAACTATCCTCTCCGTGTTCACTACATACATGGCGCTTCGTGCATCAGGCGGAGCCTCATTCGTGTCGGCGCCCATCTTGAATTGAGGGCGGTGTCAGGTGCTTCTCTTTTGCCGTGAAGTAATAAACAAAAAAAGGACGACGTGTTTGTATTGAGTGGCATAGTGACCTGGTTTCGCTCTCTGGGAATTCGAGAACGTCAGTGTACGGAGAGCACACGTGCACGTATACCAACTTCAGCATGTAGTACCGCACATCTCTGAACATGGATTGGCGCTCTTGTAAAGTACGGGGAGCCGAGATGCGCGCTCTGAAGCCCGAAACTCACGCTTTCGTGGTCCCTGACAGCTAAAAAAAGGCAGGTTGTCGCGAGTTGCCGTATACATTTTCTTCACAGTCAAATGAGTTTGCTGCATTGGCCAGTGACAAGGCCGAAGAACCAATGACGAAGCGAGAAATCTTACAGGCCCCGCCCCGCGCTTTTTAAGCTGCCTGTGTCTTTGCTGCGCCTCTATGTCAAGACGAGATGAATGTGCTTCCTGCCGCGATTAATGCTCGGTGTGTTTTGTCCCCTTGGCACCACGCTTGCCTCGCCCGCCCAAGTGCCAACCTCGCGCCTCGGGTCTGTTTTCATCGCGCGCCGTGATGTTATACACGCTTCCTGAAAAGAGAGGAATGGTCCGCATAGTCGGGCGTCTGTCCTGACACTTGTCCAACAACCACGCGTCGGCGGTTCTTGGAAAACGTCGCTGCGGCCTGACAGCTTCCTCGCGAAGGAAGCCTGGAGTTTCTCGTGACGTGTCGCGCGCACTCGTTTAACGGCCGCGCGCGCAGTGGTGCCATGGAATACCAGCTAGAAGACGAGGCCTGCGCATGACGTCATCTTTAGTGGACCCCCGACCCAACCGGCAAAGACGCTCAAGTTCGAGGAGAGTAACAAAGACGCGAGCACGCGGCGTCCGTCTTGGCCTCGCCGTCTGCTAGCGTCTCGTTCGTTGCGAGACGCTGCAACACGCGCTGACACAAGGTAGGCAATGCCGCCTGGATCAACTAGTGATGACGTTTGGGGGTGAATTAGGCGCGGGCCTTTTCATCTTCTAGGTGCTGTTGTGGCAGGTCGCACCTCCGCTGCTATTCTTCGCCTCCGCGTCCTCGTGTTGCTCGCTCGCTTGTGCGCCCTGCTCTCTCGGTCTGGCCGGAAACGGAAGTCGCTGGCCTGTTGCCAGACTGTCGGCGAAACACAATATTTCCCGCTCGCGGACAGCCTTGCGAGAGGTCCTTGGTTCTCACCGGGGGGGCCCCTGGCTGTCGCCGCCTCGCGCCCGGGTTGTTGACGGAGCGGAACTGCCAACTACGGCACCGATCTACTGGTAGCCACGAAGGCTTCTACGTTTTCCCGGCCTAAAAAGTTGGCCGCCGCTCGCACGCCAAAGGACGGAGTCAAGTACGGCGAATGATCGTTTGTTCACCGAGAAGCCATAGCAGGGAGTTTTCGTGGATCGTTTTCGCCATCCCGCAGCGCTCTCCGCAGCCCACTACGATATTCGTAACTCTACAGTCAAGGCCATCGGCGCGCAGGCGCAGTAGCGGCCTCTTTGTTGCGGAGGGCTTAGCGGAGGAGAAAACGCGGTCTATAAAAACTCCCTAATATATGGTGCCTGGAGCGCGTCTCCGACTGGTGTGTTTAGAGTCTTCTCCCGCCCATACACCAAGAGGGGTCCCAAAGTGCCAACAAATGACGTCACAGAAGCCGGAGCGTCCTGCTGTCGGATGTCGCGATCCTGGCGGTTGGTTGTAGAAATGCTGGCGAAAAGAATGAGCGAACGCGAGTGTCGCTGCCGTCGCAGCCTGTCAACTTCTGGCTGCCGAAGCTTCCGCGGACTGCCCCACTGGACAGCGACCTGCAGCAGAACAAGGCGTCTGCCACATCCAGCACTGTTGCTGGGACACCGGCAGGATCGCGACTGGCGACAGCGTGACACTTCAATGAGGTCACCTGAGGGAAATCGAGGGAGCGCTTTTTTGGACGCGGTAAACACACACCACTCGGAGACGCGTTCCAGGCACCATAACCATAGCATTTGGCCTTAGTACAGTGCCCTAGAAGTTGGGTAGTGGGCTCACCGCCCTACCTCCCCTGTGTATTGCGCTGAAGCGGCCGATGTTGAAAACGCCGGAGGCGCAGCAGTAGATTCCTCCTGAAACTTCTCCTGCCCGCTGCCCGCGATTGGTAAGAGCCGCCTAGCCGACCTGGTCTGGCCAATGCGCGCTGGAAAGTTTCAAGAGGAAACGCTTACAGCGCCACCGCCGCGTCGACATCAAACGCATCAGGCCGAGCCGTCCCGTGAGCCCACTACAACTCTTTAGGCCACTGTAGCCATAGTCTGTTTTTGAGGTATGCTGACATTAGATTCCGCTAGAGCCAGAGGCTAACGATACTATAGCCATGGATGGATCGATGGACGGATACTATACGGCTCTACCTTTTATAACGGGTGGTAGCACCCACCACCTAACCTGAAAACTAAACTAAACAAAATAATTCTAAGCAGTGATAGAGTGCAGGCGAGCTGGTAATGAATCGACATCAAGTAGACACTGAAACGGGAAACAATAAAAAAACGGACAAACTTTTGTTGTCTTCGTCCGTTCTTTTTTATTATTATTATTTATTTTGGGGTCTACAAGATGTTGAAAAAAATTCCTTTCGTTTTTAAGTTAATGCATTTCTGTGCTATCTCCCAGATCGTGGGGGTGATCGCTAGGATGACCTTCAACCACACTTGAACCACCATCTTGGTGGTTAAAATTATTGTTGCCAGTTATCGGAAGAATTATCTAAAATCGCAAGAAATAGTTTTTTCTTGTTCTCCAGAAACGTTGGAACAGTTCGCGACAGAGCAAGGCGATATCACCTGAACCTGAGCTTCCTGGCAGCGTATCTCGAGCTCAGGAAGGCGAATTTTTTAAATGATAACGATCACCTCTTGCGCCCGCCCTGAACTAGGCACCAAAATGACGGCGTCCACAAGAAAATCAGGCAACGGAGGACCGATACTCGAAGCGTAGCTTGTTTGGTGACTTTGTACTCATTTTCACCTCAAGAAAAAGAAAAGTTTTGAGCATTGCCCTTACGTCGCGCCAAGTAATTCTTACAGGTCAGACTCAGAGGAAGAAGCGATGCTTTTGGCGTCTAAAACAAATAATAATAATTTAAAAAAAAACGCATTTATTATGCGCAGTGCGAAGTAGTTCCTACGAGGTTTGGTTGTCGAAGGATGGGGTGTCTTGGCGTTTGAAACGTGTACGTCTTGAGAAAATATCATAAAGCTAATGTGGTGCTACATATGACTCCATTTAACGCATGAAAGTGGAAATTAGTAAGTTCCCGAAGAGCCGGGCTTTTTTTTTTTTTATTACGGTTTACGAGATGAATACGAGTATACCGTAGCTGTTGGATGCCTGAGGGTGGCGGTCGATGTTTACTCAACAAAGCTATCAGCTTCGACTACCTTTTTTTTATTCTTGTATGAGTGAGTCATTTCACTCTCTATGCTGCCGACTTCCTCTTTTTCGAGATTTTATTCATTAATATTTCAGCAGCTGACAACTAAACAGTTTTATGTTGAACCCTCGGTACAAATGAAACTCGCCATCAAGTATTATCAGCCTTAGGCTGGTTCATAATACATGTGCGTTTGACTGGGAACGACTGCATTGCAACCTCCTGTGACCGCTTACGGCCAAATCATAATTATTATGTGTGGTTCTTTTCTCTTTTTTTTTTCTTTTTTAATCTGGATATCTCGCAGTGCTCAAAACCTTTCCTCTGTTTTTTTTTGTATTCCTTTTGTTGCTATAGCAATCACCAATTATCTAGCCTTCTCTCGGTAGTTTCCACTACGGCCCCCTTCACGGTCCGTTGGCCATCGTCTTAGAGTCGGCCCGTAGAGCGGGCACAAAGCCGAGTACTCCTGCCCGTCCGAACTCGACTGGTTGCTTTGTTTTGCAGGCCGACGCGCGGCAGTACAGTATGTTCGGTCGTTCCTTCCGCCCGGTTGTCAACGCTGGACCCGCTCGAGTACTAGATGACCCATGCACGGTACAGCTCGGAATAAGATCGAGGGTCGGATAAACGGCAGCCTTTATTCCGCCACTGCTTCCACCACACACAGTTGCCAACTGTATCTTGGCAATCGACGAAATACTACACCACCGTCTGGTCGTAGCGCCGGCGATACGCCCGCGTTCGTAGCGCACCGGCGTGTGCCTCCAAGTGCAGTCGGTTGCCCAGGCTGTTGTCACAGAGCACAGTCTTTGCCGAGATTTCTCGCTTTCACCGAAAAACCATCATTCATCGACGTCATAAGCATTTTTTTCTGTCGTCGTAAGCTATTACATGCGACTGCAATGCAGTTGTCTACACTCAAGCGCAAATGTATAAACCATGGAGCCTTTACAACTTTATGTGCCATCTGGAGGCTCAAAAAGCTGTTTCACTTTCGACAAAGTAATGGCAGTCATGAAGCTGTATTACATCTCGGGCAGCGTCACACTTTTTGTGCTGACGTCTCGAACGTACAGGTCACACATACCTCTGCTTGGCAGTATCTTCAACCTTCGTTCATGAGCCTCAGGAAGACGACCGTTAGTTTGGCACAGATGCAAGGCGCACAGATTGGTGTCACTTAATAAGCTACGCTTCTGAGTAACGACACTTGCCATATTGTGTCTAAAAATCATGGTTGCCAGTTATCTGAAGCTTTATCTGAAATCACTGGAAACGCTTTCCCGTCCTCCACAAACGTTTAAACGGATCGCGAGAAAGCGAAGCAATATTACACGAGCTTCCGAACACCGAATCTAATGCCGAGGATGTCGCACTCTTGAATCATGACGATCGGCAGTTGCGTCTGCTCTCCACTAAGCACCAAGATGGCGGCGCCCACAACATTGTCGGGGAACAGAGTGCCGATACTCTAATACCCGTGCCACACGGGCAACTCGAATTCCATTTACAACGAATGACATTTGAGCGAACGGCCAATCAGCGCGCGACACTCCGAGCGTAGCGCATTCCACGCGCGACAGATTGCGAACTGATTCGCCGATCACACAAATGTCATTCGTTGTAAATGGCATTCGAGTTGCCCGTGTGGCACGGGTATTAGCCTAGCTCATTTAGTTGCTCTATCACAGATGTCCTACACTGAGGTGATGATAATGATCAATGTTATCAGACTGAATTTCGAAAATGGTTTATTCGAGGTGATGGAAGAAAAAAACAAAACAACAATAGTGTCATAATTCGATCGCGCTTTTCTTTGAAAAAGCTATTACGTACCCCGGGCCACAAAAAGAGCGGGAACACACACGGCGTTTCTGGCACGGTCCCAACATCGTTTCAACGTACCGTACATAAACGGGCGCAGCCCGTATCGTAGCCAGTACATTAATTTCTACTTGTCCTCGCTGACACTGAAGACCCTAAATGCGAGTGGCATTTCCTTTTTTTTCATTTTCTATTTTAGTAATCTATTTTTAAGAATCCCATTCTCAGATGTCCGGTAATCTCAGAGGAAATGTTAGCGGAGTAGGGTACTTCGCCGTTTCCGCGCCGGTTCTAAAAATAAAACAGTGATAAATATCCCCCTAATAATAGTCGCCATGGAACTTATGGCTTCAGCCCTAGACTTGAAGCTTTGCATTGATCGTATGTGAAATTGTCAAGGTTTTTGCTGAAACTGTTCAGGGGAAAAAAAAAAAACATGAAATAATTTACACTTACAAACTTCAGTATGTCTGCGTAACTATTTTTAAATTGTGAAACTGAAAATATTAAAATACTATGCATTTTTTGTAAGTTTATTTAAGGGGGGGGTGAGGGGGGGGGGGGGGGGGGCGAAGGATACAACCTCAAAATTCCAATTTTGCGAAAACAAAATTATATATATATATATATATATATATATATATATATATATATATATATATATATATATATATATATATATATATAAAGCTGACTCCTTCGTGATGAAAATTGAATATTTTAAAATGTTTGTTCTTTTTGGGTGTTACTGTTTTCCCTAGAATGGCGTTTTTCACAATTAATTCTTGCCATCTTGCACTATGAGAATTCTACTTCATATTAAAGCAAAGACTTTGTGGATTGCAATTATAATTTTTCTTTCATAAATTTCCTAAGTTTATTTTTTTTGCTGCAGCTTACGTTGTAGAATTAGCCTACAAGGCTGACTCTTCAGATATGAGCATAGGGTTCAATTCACCGAGAAAATTTGAATCAATTTAAATGAAGAGTTCGAAAATTGACCTTAGGCCGTATCCCTCCTTCACCTCGGTCTTTTTGTCTTCCTGTTTGTACGACGCCATTTAGTCCGATGCATGGATGAAAGCAACAATATCCGCAGAGGCCGTGTTTGTTGATCAGAGATCACAATATGTTTAGGACACGCTGCCCGGTTTTTTCAATGAACTCGTAGCAAGTGCTGTCATACGACTTTAAACCACAACGTTACCGACAACTGAATTTAAATAGATTAACAAAAGGGAGTAAGTACTTCTCTCGATGTCCGCTGTCCACGTTACGTTCAGCAACGCTATACGTCAGCACTTTTTTTATTTTTAGAAAACAAATGTAAATACGTACACTAATTAGCACTTTATCTGCTTACGTTCAGCAATAATACGTCAGCGTCTTGCGAAATAATAAACGAATATGTATTCTAATTATTACCTTATTTGCCTACGTTAGCAACGCAATAAATACGTCAGCCTTTTCCGATGAGATATTAAATACACTGATAAGGACTTTATTTCTTTTGGTTACCGAATAGAGATAGATGAATCTGAGGCATGCATAACATACAGTGGGCACAGTCCTGTCGACACTCTCACACTCACGCGCATTCGTCATAGCACCCGCGAAGCGGCGAGAACGGGAGCTGCTCGATGCACCACAAGATGGAGCCAACCGCTCATAGCCACCGCGGCGTCGTAGCGTTGCGTGTTCGAAACCTCCTGACGATCACGTCCGTTCAACTCCATGAGAACTAGTAGATCCAACCACCACCGCGACTCCATAAACACCGTCCGGCTGTCTCGCAAAAAAAAAAAAAAAAGGACACGTTTTTGACAGCGAGAGACAGCGGGACGTCCTGACGCGGCCGGCGGTGCTGCGCTGGAGCGCAGCGGTGCATTGCGGGAAAGCGAGCTTCGACGGGCGGGGGAGTCCGCATCCGCGCGCACCCGCTAGAGGCGGCGCGGTCGGCCCGCTCCGCGCGGGGCATCTTGGGATGGGCGTGCTCAACATGGCCGTGGCCGCTGGTCTCCGGCTCTGCCTGCCAAGGACGGCGGCGACCAACCCTCCGGTGAGCCCCTCTTGCCGACCTCCTAAGGACCCCACTCCGCCCGCGAAAGAGGCCCCACTCCTTCGGAAGGGGGCCGCAACGGCCGCTGCGGGGTCCTTCGATGCGAACGCGGAGGCCCACGCGACGCGCAGAGCGTAGGGCTCTCCTAGGCCTGCAGTTAGACAGCAGCGTCTGGACAGGAGCGGTGGCCTGCGCGGTTCGGGGGGCTTTCTCGCCTCTCTCTTCGTGCGGGCGGCGGAGCCGACTAAGCCGCGGCTGCGAAGCGGACCCCGTTTGGCTGCTCGTCAACGGTGACTCATTCGCGTTGCTCAAAAACGCGTCGACTGCGGTACGAGAAGAGGGGAACGGCGGGCTCGACGCGCGCCAGCCGGAACGTGGGAAGGAGGAAAAGAAAAGAAAACAAAAAACGAGGGGTGCTTGTGCATGATGAGGGCCGCCGGGGGTTCACCACGTGACCCGGGCAGTCGCGTGAGTGCGATCCTCACGTTTTGTTGGGACCGGTGGGCATAAAGGGTGGTAGAGAAGAAAAGAAGAGCGAATTGCGGGATGCTGTGTTTGCGAGTGGTTTGAAACGGCAGATTTTAGGGATCGATTTTTTGGAGCGAGACGGTACCGGGCTTCGGCTCCGCGCCCTTCCTATGTATTGGTGTACCCGATGCTTCGACAAGATCATTGACAAGAGGTGTTCTTCCGGAACAACCTCTCTTGTTCTACTCCGACGATCTTCCTCCTCGTCCTTGTCTCCCTCTTCCTCCTCTTCCTTCCCTGTAACAAACACCACCATCACCATTGGGACCTTTCTTCTTTCTGCGTCCTCGGTCCCAGATTCTAGCTAGAAAGCTCGTTCCGGGAGTTCTCTCATCTCTGAATCGCTTTAGAATGCGCTACAAAATAGCAATAACGAAAACTCGACCGTCTTCGAGCTCCATTTTCTAATGCAGAAAGGCAAGAGAGACGTTCAATATGTCACAAATTATTCTCCGTTAGCTGCGTACACACTAATGAAGAGTTCTAGTAGATTGTTATGATAACTCCAATAAACTGTTCCCGATACTCTGCCGGTGCCTTTGCGCATGCTTGGTATCGTAATCCGGGTATCGTAACTGTCTACTACGAGCCACACCATGATCTGCGAAATTAAATAAACCCGTAGGTTACTCCTTGGTCTCGGGTATAGTGCGTATAAATAAATTATTTCGAAACAGTTTTTAATTCATGTAATTATATTTAAATCTGAATCCTTTTAAGAATAAACAGGTGTCTAACTAGGCAGACGAACACCGAAGATTGATTTGGCAACATAACAAGAACGTTTTTTTTTTGTTTTTTTTTTTAGCGGCTCGGGCAATCATTTGTTTTGGCTTATGTTCGTGATACTCTTCTCACGTGGTGATGACTCCGAAGTGTGACAAATAAAAGGTCAGAAATCACACTTGTTCAACGCAAGTTTAGGCAAAGAGAATTCACTGTAGCCTCGGCAATTTTGCCGGCGCAGAATGACGGCTAACATGCCATCTTACGTGTGTGTCACGCCGTGGCGATTACACCACCGCGCGTAAGCACGATGTTACTCTAGATCGAAACGGACAGGGGCGGAAATGTAAAGGTCGTTGACAAGGTGTATTAATCGCGTCTGCCAACAGTGCTTGCATGGTGTGGCGGGTCCCCGAGGGTGCCCCTGCCAGACAGCTATAGGTGGTATTCATTGGACGCAATATTTGTAGGTCATTGATCGCAACGCACGTTCAGAACTAGCTTCCATTTGTCGTCTGCCGAAGATAACTATCTTGATAGATCTTGATTGGGTGGAACGCACTTCAATTGTGCATAATCGTACATGTCTCCCAGTCGTGAGCATTGTTTTTGGCGGAGGATAAACGGTAGCTAGCTCTGTGCATTTGTTGCGAACAACAACCTACAACGTCACGTCTAATGAACACCCGTCATATATATTTTTCCGGTTTTTATCACCCGGGTGGAAGAAGATGTTTGTCACTTAAGACGGCGTGTGTGCGTGCCCGTTTATTTTCTTTTATTTTTATTTGTTCTTATTTTGAGTTTTTCATTACCACGCTGTGTATGTTCTGTTTGCCGAGGAACGCGCCAGCGTGCTCCTGTTTGTCGAAACATGAGACCGTTGAATTACTGTCGCTTTGTGGGTGCCAAAGTTTCCAGACACTGTCTGCAAATAAACAAGACGTAGCTCGGCATTCTCCGAATAACGGGACGGTTGCATTTTGTATCGTTGGGGTGGGGGGTTTTACGTAAACAAAAGGGAAAGTGGGTTTAATGTCTATGCGAACTATTATCCTCCTGCTCAGGGGAACAAATTCGGATGGGCAGAGGGGAGTGACCTCCGACTCAAATCTTCTCGGAGGGTCGCATTCCGTCGGCGTTTACAAACTCGTCTGCTCCAGAGCTGCGCGCGGTTTTGTGGCTGCTTGCCACCCCTCTTTGTCTGCTGAAATAGCAGACGACTGTTTCGTCAAAACCGTCAAACCCGTCTCTGCTCGACGAAAGGATGTCTTGTTCGTTAACACAGGCGCATATTTTTCTGCTGAAATGTTAGGTAGGCTTAAAGTGAATGACTTAACAAAACAAAACTAAAACGGCATGAAACGTTGTAAACACAAATGGGGAAACCGCCAAATGAGGTTTCGCCTCAATGCAGCGAAGACCGAATTGAAATAATCGTACCAATACTACAATAACCAGACATTTAATAACGGGTCTCGACCCTCAATTAGGCCGTCAAACGTCATACTAAAACTAATCTTGTTTGTTGGTACTTTTTTTGTCGTATCCCGAGGTCTGTGCAGTTACTTTATGTATATATAGGAACAAATTGTCACCTTTCAAATCAGACATTTGCTTCTCGCGGTATGCCGTCCGCGGTTTCCGTCAGCGTTTACAAACTTGTCTGCGCCAGAGCTGCACGCGGATTTGTGGCTGCTTGCCATCGCTCTTTCTGCGCTAAAAGAGCGGACGACTGTTTCATCAGAACGGCCAAATCCGTCTGGGCTAAACGAGAGATGTTTTCTTCGCGAACGCGCGGGCGCATTTCTAGCTCTCTGTGTCATGCTCAAGTTTGTTATCCACCATTGGGTGTCTTCTTGCTCTTTAAGGTTAATGGAACTGTTTCTTGTTGGTATACGCTCCCAGCTCTCGCCTCTCACCCGAATGGAAGTTTCGTATAATGGTATTTCTTCCCCTTCAATTGGCATCTTCAAGCATTTAAACTATCAAAAAAATTTAGATATACGTCTCGCAAGTGGGCTCATTTTCGTCTTCTGCGCATGAGAAAGGAAGTAGCGGTGACGTCAGAACGCCGAGCCCTGATTGGCTGATCGCTACCCCCTATCTGAGCGTCGTCTGCTCCTTTGCAACGTCGTCTGCTCGCAAGGTCGTCTGCGTCTGTCTTACCTTTCCTGCGACTTTCGGAAGTGCAGGTCTCTACGAGCGAGCTCGACTTCGCCTTTCAGAGAGGGCAGACGAAATAACTCGAGCGGTACGTTGTTTTTGTCTAACAACTAGCAGACGCGCAACAAGGAGGGAAGTCAAAGGACTCACTGGCGAGGTGTCTCGAGGCGCCGAGGTTTGTCTGCTAAGAACCGAGAGTGTCCGCAAGTTCCCTCCCAAATACTTTTTCCCTCCTTGCGTGTGCGGCGAGACTCCTCACTCTTTAACGGCGTCGGCGGGTTGGCGCAGTTGACGTCGTATGCTTTACGTCTGCTAGTCAAAGCGATGGCTGCTTTACCTTTCCTGCATCTGTCGGAGATTCACCACTTTTTCACCAGCGAGAGTCACCGCTGCCTCGGAAAACAAGGAGATGACAAGAGGAAGAGATTGACCTCTTAATCTAAAATTGAGGTCAGCGATCAAAGTATAATACGGGAAGGGTTCACAAAGGTCGCGCGGGCATATTCCATTCAGCACGCCAGCCGGTCGTGGGCAGACGGTCTTGGCCAAGGACCGTAGCACCGCTGCGCGTGAGTCGGAGTGCCTGCTAGGCCTATCTGCCGAGCTCGCTTGGTCGGGGTCCGTGGAATCGTGGCCGTTGGAGCATTTCTCGAATGTTTGTGGATCCCGCGTTCTTGTTCGTCGTGGTTTATTTTGAGTACTTTTTACTTTTTTTCTTGCTGCCTGTAGTCGGGACGCGTGAGAAGAGCATGTACAAAAATAAACGTCCGTTGGTCGTCGCGACCAAGTAACTGGGCGACGCTGTCGGCCATGCTGATTTGGTCGTAAGAAGTGCGTAAGACAGCTTCGGAGCTGTCGTAGGATTCCGTCGTAACCTGCGCAAAACTTACGATAATTTCGTTTTGTGAATACGAATTTGTTCTTACGTTTTGTCTTACGCTAATTTTCGGCGTAAGATTGTTTCGTGAATCTGGCCTCTGCACTTTCGAAAGTCAGCAGGAAAGGTAAGACAGACGCAGACGACGTTGCGAGCAGACGACGTTGCAAAGGAGCAGACGACGCTCAGATAGGGGGTCGCGATCAGCCAATCAGGGCTCGGCCTTCTGACGTCACCGCTGCCCCCTGCGCAAGAAGCAGACGAACTTGCCTTCCGCATAAAAAAACACTCTGCTTTTCCATTCTGGTGAAGAAGGAAGACCAGCGAAGCTGTACTATGGTGTGAATGAAGTAACGGCCGGCCGCAAGTCGGCAAGCCAAAGTGGAAAGGCTCGAAGGTTGCCGCCATCTATGAGCGACGGCGGCAACCAGACAACCGGTTGTCTAGTTGCCACCGTCGCTCATAGATGCCGGTAGCTGTCCAGAGTTTTGAAAAACCGGTTTTCTGGTTGCCGCCGTCGCTCAGTAGTTGGCGGTAGCTGTCCAGAGTTTTGTGTCATCATTTGGTTGCTGACGGACATGATGTTAGGGAAACTAGCCCTTAACAGCTCCGCTGTAAAAGTCTTAGCAATGTCGGATCTATAATAAAATATGTAAAATTATTTTCTGTTTTCTTTTTAGTTTGGTATTGTGTGCGTATAATGTTAGTGTGTTTGATCGGTGTGCGTATGTTTCTTTTTCGTCTGTGTTGCGATGCACCACCGAGAAGGCACGTTGCTGTTGGTTTGAATCGATAACATAAACACATCTTTCCGAAGCACATCGGAGAGACCTGTCGCCGTTTCAAGTCGAACCAACTTTCCGCCGTCTAAACCTCGATTTATCAATTTTGCCGTTTTGGTTTTATTTGAAACATTTCTTTGTACGTCATATAAAGACGAATTATTGAAACGTACTGCACCCTTCGACGCAGTAGATCGATCGTCAAGCGGACAACGCCATCAATAAACCGTTCCACTGTTTACAAAACAAAAGCAAAAAAAAAAAACAGTCCAGGATGTGGTAAAAGCCGTCTGACGACGCGAGCGTGACCCACTTTCAAACTCTCCTATACATATGCCGCCCCGCAGGGCACTTGGAACGACAATAATTTTGAATCAGCTTAGCCAATCAAAAAAGCATATCCCCCATATTCCCTCCCCCTCCCTCTCTTTTTTTTTTTTTGTGAGAGCGCGCAGTTATTGGAATATGATAGAGATCGCGCCTCTCGTTCGGTTAATCCAATTAACGAAAGAGCAATGAAAGTTGTTTCGGAATTCATCGCGGTGCAGTGTATGCACCCGGAGGGTTCTGCGGATACGAAGACTAAAAGGCCCGTTGACACACTTGCGCCTACTTACGACCGGAGAGGCTAAAAACCGGTTTCTAGGCCTTTGGTGGCGGCGACTTGCGACCGGCTCCGCAGCAGGGCCCGCCGATCGTAAGCCGTAAACAAGACGCGCGTGTGTGAACGGGGCTTTTGTCCGGTTCACACCGAGTCCGACCGCGACCCAACCGAGCAGCGCCAAAATGAATAGTCACGGCGCTTTGTGCGTTTACCGGCTAAACCAATCGCGCGCACTAAATGAGCCGAACTTCCTGCACTTTTTTTTCGTTTTCTTTTTTTCTACGCGTCATGGGTTTAAAAACCTACAAAGGCGATGAGCGTCTTGACAATGTGTATTAATCCCCCCCCCCCCCCCCCCAAAAAAAAAAAAAAAGAACAGAAGAACAGCGACAAAAATTCGGAAAAAATAATTAAAATATAGGGGACTAAAGGTTATGCGTGTTCGTTTTTGGCGCGGAGTCGAGTCGAAGTTGTTCGAGCGCTCGTTCCACTTTATTTATTTTTCGATACGATGCAAGACGCCCGGTGTTTTCGTGCACAATAAAGTTAGCGAACGACTAGGTACAGACTATTATGCGATTAAATGCAAAGGTGCAAGCGAACTGAACAAGAATGACGAAAATAATCCCTGGGGAGCTTAAAAACAGTGTTGGCGGTGACGCGTTAACTTCTTTGCGGGAACGCGTAACGAAAAGAAAAAATAATACACTTAATTTTTTGTTTTTTTTTAGGTGCCAAGGTATGTGAATTTTTTAGTTTTGAGCGTTTTTTTCGCGTTTTTTTCTCGTGAGTACTTAGGTTAAAGTGTAGAAAGAAGATAAGGTAGTTATTGTGTTCAAAGCTTCTGCACGGACATAATGTTTCTTGAAATATGGCGCTTACGCGTCCCTCTAACGTCAAAACAGCAAAACGCGTGAATTCATAATTAAAAAAAGTAAGGCAAGAGTACCGTGCGTTACAGTTTGGCTGTAGCTGTAACGCGTTCATTTTACTTTGAAGTAACGTAGAACAGTAACCCGTTTTTTTCTATTTGCGAAAATCGAAGTAACGTATTTCGTTACTTTTTTTTTCGGTAACGCCTAGAACGTTACTTGGAAGTGATGTTTTGCTGCTTCGTTTTTGTTAATGCGTCACGAGTGATAATTAACGTGCCCACTGGGACCACTAACGTCCGCGTCTATGCAAGGCCGGTTTGAAGCGACCTATAGTCCGTTGCAAGCTAAGAACGAAGGGCGAGGGTAAGACGGGCCGGGGAGGAGGAATTCGGAACGCTGGAGAAGAGAGGGGGAAACCTCCTTCTCTCTTTAGCGTTCCGTCTGCTTCCTCCTCCCCGGCCCGTCTTACCCCCGCCCTTCGTTCTTAGCTCGCAACGGACTATAGATGCGTGGGTCTTTTTTTCTCTGGGTTATTACGTGGAGTCAATGGAAAGTCACGATCGATATAATTCAATTATTAACTCTCGTAACACCGAACGTTTTGATCACGTAGAATAAAAACAAAAAGGTAATTTTGAATTCGAGGCGCTTTCTGTAGGTGCCAACGTAATTAACCCGTTGCGTCGTGTCTAAATGGCACGTTGCTTACTCACGTCCGAAAATGAACTGCACCAAATCGAATTAAATCGATTCAAGAAGAGAAAAACCGCCTGACAAGGCCGATTTGTTCTACACTCTCAAAAGTCCCCGAGTGCGTGTGTAAAGGCCAATCGTTAGTATTCCTTTAATCAATTAGAAGAATCGTCGGTATCACGCTACATTGGTCATGGTCATTGAGGGCGGACGCTTCTTTCGCCACTGAGCCTAACTACTGAGGGGCAATTCCGCTCGCCTTTTTTGATTGGCTAGGCCGAAGAGGGACAGAACAATAGGACCGGCGTTCCGACGGTTTCACGGGACACAGCCAGTACATGTGCGAAGTCGCATTTACGTCACGCGGTGCAATCTCTTTCCTCGACATTGTGAAACACTGCTCGTCCCACAGACACTCCAGACCAAGAAACCGAAACAACTGCAGTTCCTAACCAAACGAGATATTCAAACCGAGACACTATATATTAGAGTTAAAATAAAGAAAAGCACCGGTGGTGTTTGAGTTTTGCCCTTCAGAGATAAAACCCTGTTTTCTCTCTTTCTCTTTTTAGTTATATTTTTCCTCGGTTCTTTCTATTTTCTACCTCACTTTTTTTTTTGCTATTCTGTTTCAGGCGCCTCTTTTTTTTCCATTTATATCACCATTATTTTTCTGGCATCAATTGCGCCCTCTTGTTTTCTTTTTATTACATCGTTTATTTCTAGCGTTCGATTCTCTGGCACTTCTTGGCTTATCAGTAAAAAGAAAACAAACAAAAAAAAACAAGATAACTATTATAACTTTGCCGAAGTTAATCGACGCAATCACAATAAATCACTCGTCCCTAGCTCCGCGCATTGGCATGTAACACGCGGTTACATGTGTAGATAACGACAAATTCACTCGAAACGCGCCCACCATAGCTGCGAGTCGACACGCCTGATAATGTGTGTGTGTGTGTGTGTGTGTGTCTACCCGTCGTCGCCGGTGGTCAACGGCGACCGACCCGCATCGTCCAGGGTCTTCCCCCTGGGAGTTCTCTTCCTCCCGACGCCAAGTCGCGACCTTGGGCGAGCTCGCTGCAGACATCGATCCAAAAAGAGCGGAGAACGAAGCCCATCCCCTCCTCCCTAACGAACACAACACACGCGCCCACGCACACACAGAATTCGAAGGTGGTCACGTGCTCGCGAGCGTGCTATCTTCTCGCGGAATGGCGGAGGAGCGAGCTTTTAGCTCTTACCACCTTTCTCGTCAACCGTTCCACGGGGCTTTGGGGGGTCCAAACAAACAAGGACGTGGACACGTTTATGACAGCGTGTAGTTTCGCCGGAGTACGCTAAAGTGAAGGAAGTAGTTATGTGTGCGCCGATAGGCCACCGAGGCTCTCAATGGGCATGCGTTACGTAAGTACACTACTACGCGACGCAGTTGGCACGAACACGACGTTGGCGCCACGTTTTATCGCTTAGGTTGTTAAACCAAGTGTTTTCGTTTTTTTTCACCGCACTCGTAGTATTGATGACATCATTTCAGTTATAGGAGAAAGACTGGAAAAAATCGGCGATACCTTGTTCCCACTAACTTTGTCGCATCCTGTATACAAGACGACACTTTCGCGAGCTTCCGTGTCCCGACCAGTCTTGTACACGTTGCTCAAAAAAAAACAAAAAACAAAAACAAGGAACGAAAGCTTATTCCTCGTTTACTCTGATTTTTTGGGACGCGTTCCCGTTACTAGTTTTATATGTGAAAAAGAAACTCGTTCCCGTTACAGTTAAAAAATGGAACGTGCCGTTACATATACGTTACATTTGTATTTTGCTGATTATCATCGAGCAAATTAAGTTAGATCAAGCAAATTGTTTTTAATCTATACCATCAAATAGCAACACACGAATTTGAATGCAGTGATGGAAGGGTGCCAGGAGAAGAAGACACGTGAAAGCAAAGTTTCATTTGTTGATATATTCACCTTTAAAAATCTCAACTTTTAACGATCTTTTGTGGTGGGCGATTCAGATGAGCCAAATGTAGTGTAACCCCACATTGCACGAGCGCTTAACAACAACCTCACACGTTTTAACCTAACAAAGTACCTTCTTCGAACTTAACAGCCGTTGCTTCTCGATGTTGCTGTCCGCAAGAAAAGCAAGTGAAAAAGAGGGTAGGGTTTTTGAAGGTCAGTCTTGAAGACTACAAGGTTTCTTCGTGAAGGTTGGATTCGTTGTTCAGTTTAAAGGTTGGGGACAAGGAGAGAAGAAATAAAGATTATATTTTTTTGTATCATTTAAGTGACCAACGTTCGGATACAAGGGTGCGTTCGATGGCAGGTAACCTGTTCTTTTGTTGCTGTTTGTGGAAGTTCGGTAATGGCTGTAGTCGGCCTTAGAGTTCTGAATGTATGAGGATTCGCGGAAGCAAACAAAGTAGCCTAGTTTAAAACGTCCCTCTTTCTTTGTCTTTTTCCGAATTCGACTACAAGTTTTGCTTTTTGTACCGCAGTTGCGGGCACTGAAAAAAGAATCAATGTCCACTAGTTTTCCTGCACCCGACTGTTACCAAGCGAGGACCACACGAAATAAACCCTAAGATACCTAACCAAAACTTTAACGTGATCTTGCTCTTCGTAAAGATATTGTTTTTATACTTTTAGAATTTCCCTCTTAGAAGTAAAATACAAATTAACCCACTGGATGATAAAAAGGAACGCCGTTCCTTTTTCCGTTCCAGTAAAAATGTAACGAGTTTCCGTTCCAGTTCCACCGATGACAAATGGAACGGCGGCGTTCCTTCGTTCCTCCTAAAAGGAACGCGTTCCAGGAACGCCGTTCCATACAACACTGGTCCCGACCTTTACCATCTCACAATATCTATATACTTCGTTTGAGCGTAACTTGGCAAATAGCGAGCCAGTCAGGTCGGCAGAGTAAAGCCCGTGGCAGCTTACTGTCGGTGTGGGATCCTCTTGCGGAGAGCTGTCACGTGACTTGTTCCGTCGCTCTGATTGGCACACGTGAGCCGTAGCTCCCGCCCTTCGCCAAGTTACTTTGAAACGACTTGGTTTCGTCACCTATGACTGTCGAAAGCTGGCTTGTGCTTACCTACCAGATTTGATTCTGCTATGTATTATTTTATTTCAAAACGGTTATTGCGAGGCTAGATATATCGCGTTGATGACTTACCTTTCACACCTAGCTTTTTACGGGTTTGACTGGCGTTTTATTCTTTCGGAATAGTGTGCTGCAAGATGTTGCCAGCAATTTTCTGCGTATGGTGGAAATATCTTTATTAGTGTTCTGGAGGTGTAAGTAGTTCAACTTGTTTTATTTACCTTTTTGCTTTTGACGTCTCGTCGGAGTGTTTTAGGGAGGCGTTGGCTTGACTACGGTGAAAGGTTGTACAGCGAACTTTTGGAGGGCGAGAGGTGATGATTATCGCGAGATTGTGTCTAACATTTGGACATTTTCTCGTGCCACTGGTACGCTTCTGGGACTCACCGTACTACGAAAAACCTGCCGTTACTTCTTAATAAAAACAAATTGTACAAAGAGGGCGGCAGAAAGGTTCTTTTCTACTGGACAGTCACGAGGAAACCTGTTTACACCGTGTTATAAAAGCAACATCGTACTGGAACAAAGAAATGTGCTTAATTATAAATGAAGCAAAAGGTAGATATTTGATGAAAGTTAGCCCTTCGATAACCTCTCTAAAATAAAATTCCACCGGCCTGTCAGTAACCACAGAGCCGCTGAACGGGACGCCACGGACAAGCCTCGTAGTTTTGCGCCGTTTTTGTTTTGTGTGTGCGTTTCATCTCATCGGCACGAAACGCCAAATCAGGTACCAGCTCACTTCTTGTGGTACTCTAGTTGTTGTTTTTTTTTTTTTCTACATTAATATACCTTCTGTAGCGCATACTAAGCTTATATATACTTATAGACAACCACGTCCGATGCGTACCACACGACCAGATCGCCATCAATGCTGCTAGAAACTGCGAGAGAGGAGATCAAAGCGTGCGGAGACGGCGCCGAGCTTTGACTGGAATGACTAGCGGATAGACGCAAACCAGCTGCTTTCGTCTCTCCGCACGAATGCCCAAAAACAGACGCCGGCGTTTGAAAGCGTTCGAAGAATGAGTTGAGACGAACGCTGCCACCTTTGCGTCTATCCGCTATACATTCTAGTCAAAGCTCTGCTCCCTGGCGCCCCCGCGCGGTCGCGTCTCTTCCTCTCTCAGTTTCTACCGTTTTGAAGACCGCAAGCTCGTCTGCTTTTTGCACGGGGGTTGCGATGATGTCAGAACGACGCCGAGCTCTCATTGGCTGATTGAAAAAAAAAAAAAAGAATGGGTAGATATCGAGGCATTTATAGCGTTGAGGTCGACCCACTATCCTTTCAATCGAAGCCAATCAGAGCTCGGTGTCGCTCTGACGTCACTGCAACTCCTACGCGAGAAGCAGACGACTTTATCTACGCATAAAACGTATAACGCCCGAAACCTCAAGATCACCCCCACGGCCTGCGTTTGAGCTCAGACCGGAGACAGGGACGCTTCCACACTGACTGACTCACTCCGAGCCTCCCTCTCGTGTTCGTGTTCGTCTACCGCAACGTTAATCATGGCGTTGACCCAAGTTTCTCGTTTTTATTTGGACAAGTTCCCAAACCTCCCGAATTGCGTGCGTTGGCGCATGTCTGCAGGTGCCCATTTCCTCAAACTACGAAAGGAGGGGACGATATGGCCGCGGGTGGGCGTCTTTCTGAAAGACTCCCCGGTAATTGTATGTCGGGCTTGTTACGTGGGTTTCTCTTTTTTTTTATTTTCACTTCTTTCATTTAAGCGTCCAACATCTTCAACATTAACTATCGCTGCACGCACTTGCACAGCTTTTACTCCGCCCCCTCAAATGGAGGGACGCGGTTCAACGCCACGCAACCATACTCCGGTTCAGCCCCAAGCTGGTAGCGGGGTAAGAGCTATACGCGCTCGAGGGGCCAATCGACCCCCTCCTTCTGATCACGTGACCCCCCTCTCCGCGCCTGAGTAAGGGCGAGATCGTGATCACGTGGCGAGATATAGACGTATGACTGATCCGACGAAAACGTAGCAGCAATAATGGGGAGTTTTAGGATAGGGAGCCTCAACGCTTGACGGCCCTCGAGCTGCGTCGGTGTCGCACAGAGCGTGCGCGGACCTTCTGCGCATGCGCGCTACGACGCCCCACACTGCTCGGATGACCCAAAGCGTCCGCGTTTTCTATTTTAAAAGTCTTAAAGAAAGTGTCAAGGAACGGGACTGGAAAGCGGACTAGCAAAGCGCCTCGTTTAAAGAACTTTCTTTCCCGTCTTTTTCCTCGCCCTGTTCCATGGTCCTTTTGATATTGCTTCGGTGTACAAACTGGCCCCACCATCTCACTTTACCTACGCGCCGCATGACGGAGCCCGTGGAGCGAAAGCTCGCCCCGCAGAACTAGTTCCTGGGTTCCACCCCCGCTCCTGCCCGTTTCGATTCTGTATGAGCATCGTTCCGGCGGCGTGCGGTCATGTATCACGTACTACTGCGAGATGCACGTTAAAAAAAATAAATAGACTAGCACTTTTATTGCACTGGCTAAATGTCGGGCCTACAGCGCGAACCGGTGTCGCCGTACGTAACCTCAAAGGCAGACCGACCTTGCGCTGTCTAAACACGAACGTCAACATCTTGAACACCCCCGACTTGGGAACAAAAAAGTGAACAACACATACAAACCTGCACGTGTGTTGTTAAATTTTTGTTTCCAAGTCTCGGGTGTTCAAGATGTCAAAATTTCACCAGCTCGACTGCATGTTTTTTTTTTTTTTTTTTTTTTTTTATTATTCCCACGAACGTCAAATTTGTTTTCTTTTTTACCGAACTCTGATTGGTCCAACGAGGAGGGAGCTTCCACCGCACTACCAGCTTGGGTATAAACGCAGCACAGCGGTCCCCCGGTCCCTCAGCTCGTCCTCCCAAGTGCTCGTGCGTCGTGTCGATGCGTACAGCAGACCCGATGTCCCCCACCCCCGGTACGATGACAGAGCCGGTAGCGACGATGCCCTCAGCGTTTGGACACCGCAGGGACCGGAGGAAGCGTCTAATCACCCTCCTTGGCGCACCTGGGCTCATTGTTGCTGGGTTCGACGAACATAAATCAGTCCGAGGAGCCGTCATGGAGGCTCGTCCGCGCGCGCGGGATGGAGCGGAGTCACGCACACGGAGGCGCCGCGCGACTTCCGGCACCTCCGGACAGCGCGGTCCGCGCGTGGTCGGCAGGCACACGCGACGAGACGGGCGAGCGTGACGCGGCGTCCGCCCGCATTGAGCTCGGACAGTTCGAACCGTGGTCTCTCGATCGTTCGCTTTCTTCCAACTATATGGCGCCCGAAAGGCGTCTCCGCCCGGTGTGTTTAGCGTCCTATCCTGCCCACGCGTCGAAAGTTGGTCCCGAAGCGGCAATAAATAATGACGTCACGAAAGCCGGAGTGTCGTCGCGCAGTCGGACGATGCGAACTTGACGGTTGGGCGTAGACGTTTACGGCAGAAAGTATGAGTGAGCGCGAGTAACGCCGTCGTTGCGGTGTTGTCGAGGCCAGCTGGATGCCTCAGCGTTCGTGGACCGTCCAGCTGCAGGACAGCGACCTGCACTAGAATCGGTGCTTGCCACGTTCACCACCTCTACCGCAACAGCGCCAAGATCGCGGCCGCCGACAGCGTGAAACAGTCGGAACTCGAGAAATCACTTTTGAGGAAAACGCACACGTCGAAGAAAACCGATAAAAAAAAGGAAAAAAAAAAGGAAGTATACTGCGTGTTTAGGTAATTACGAATGCCGTGGTCGCGGCATAAAATGCTCTTCGTGTTAAAAGTCCCTCGAGGATCTCCAAGCTGGAGTCACACCGCTCTTAAATCGCACCAAAGACGCGATGTTCGCGGCAGCCATGATAACAAAATTATCTGCAGACATATCTGAAGCATCTTAAAACCATAATTGCTTGATATACAATTTTTTTTTTTTTTTTAACGCGGGTTAAGTTGCTTTTGCGAAAACTGTGCATCGCGCAGAAAAATGGGTTGATGCCGCAGTAATATGTGTCAAAGAGCCCATAAGAAAAATAATTAGCGTTCAGTATAATCGAGTAATGTAATTACTTTTTAGTAATTAAACTTTTAATTGTAAATTTTAAATTATAGCTCGATGCGAATCGGCGAAAACTGCTTTATGCGCCCACATTCCGAGTATATAAGGCGCGCGCAGCATTTTACGGCTTTTCGAAGAAATGCTCAATTCGGACGCGTTTCTAGGTTTCGGTTCCTTATCGGAGCGCATGTCCACGCGCATCTCTAGGCCTGTCAAAACGTGCAAGGAAATATACGGCGCCACGCATTGTACGTAGAACAGGCTAGATAAGAAAGCCTCCGGACTGTCGCACGAGGTTTGCCTTTTTCACGTCGGTATACGAGTGTAAAGACGCACCTTTACGTGCGATGCGTGGCGGCGCGCGCGCGTTGCGCGTTTCGGACCATGGGGGTTGGGACTGCTGGCGCAAAGATGCGCTCCGATAACAAACCCAAACCTAAGAACGCGTCCAAATTGAACATTTTTTTAATTTTTTTCTGAAAGTTGTAAAATGCTGCGCGTGCCTTATATCATTGTAATATGGGAGGATTTAGTAGTTTTCAATGATTCGCATCACGTTTCTAGTTGAAATCGTACCTTGAAAGTTAATAAAGAAAACTTACATTACTAAAAGCTAATTTGTTACCCAATTATACGGAACGCTCATATTTTTGCCTAATGGGTCCTTTGACCCATTAAAGCCACTACGGCATCAACATTTTATTTTAGTTTTTTATGCGCGATGCGTAGTTTTTGTAGAAGCGATTTGGCCCCCGTTTCCGAATACACCTTGTACATATAATAAAATGTGCCCCCCCCCCCCCCCCCCCCGCCCAAAAAAAATATATATATATATATTTATGCATTGCCGAACGCTTATTCTCCGCCTCAATGTAGCGCCATAGGTCAGAACCAGATGCCAAAGTTTCAGCCTAACCTAATCTTATTAAAAAATTAAAAGTACCTTTCTAAAATTTTTATTGGGAAAATGGCGGCCGCCAGAGCTTATAATACATAAAGTTTTACGGCGCCACTTAGTTAAAATGGGAGAAAATGGGCACCATTTTCCCCCATTTTCACTAGCTGGCGCCATAGAGCTCCATGTATTTGAAAGCTCTGTCGGCCGCCATTTTTCCAGTGAAAGTTTTAGAAAGGCACTTTTAACTCTTTAATAAGATTAGGTTAGGCTGAAACTTTGGCATCTGGGTCTGGACCTATGGCGCTATATTTGGGCGGAGGATGAGCGTACGGCAATGCGGTAGCAGCATTAAACAGGCGGGTTGTGCCCGTTTTGCTCCCTCTGCATTGGAATAACGTGTTCTTCTTTTTTTCTCTATTCTCCCCCCCCCCCCCCCCCCCCCAAAAAAAACAAAAAAAAACGCTCATACAATTTGAGAATGATGTATGCACCACCTCTAAAGACACTTTCGTGAAAAGTTTCATTGCGTTCGTTCGCTAGCTTGTTTATACAGTTCCTTTTTAACGACTGAACAACGCTCGGGAACATCTTTTAGGGATCAACAACCAAAAGAGAGGCGACACTGAGGGGGAGAAGGTAAGCTCTCCCTCTCTCTCTCGGAGTAGCCTTGCTGCGGCGATCGCGTGAGCGTTCCCAGTGGCCACCTTCGGCTCCCGCACTCCGTCGACGCCACTCGATGTTGGGATGGGGCGCCTAAGCGTGCACGGGGTCGAGGTTCCCTTCAAACTGTACTGGCTGCACTTCCGAAGGTGAGCGCCACTCCGATCCGCCGATTAATAATAATAATAATAATAATAATAATAATAATAATAATAATGATAATAATAATAATAATAATAATAATAATAATAGGTTTTTTTATTTTTTGAAGAATAGCGGGACAACAAGGAAGGCAGCTGTATGATCACTTTGAGTTTTATTTTTCACTCCCTGCCTTATTGGGAGTCAATTTTTTTTATTGAACATTGGACATACAAATATACGTAGAAAAGGGCTGACCCACGAAGGCAAAGACGCTTATATGTGGGACCAGGCAGACGTCAAAACACTATGCATCTTTATACATTACTGGAAGAAAAAAAAGTATTAGCGAATCAAATCATAATATAACAGAATTACAATTGTGAAGTAACATAATCTTTATTGTGCGGTCATACGAATCCATTCGCGTACATCTATTTGCCACACGAATGGATGATAAATTCAGCAAAGACTCTGGTAAAATGTTAAATATTGGGGGTACGTTGTGTCGTCTTTCTTTTTTACCGTAACTAGTAAATATTTTAGGAATTAGGAATTTTTCTGGATGCAGCAGATTTCTATTTTTATTTGATATTTAAAAATGTTTCTATATAGATTGCTAGTTATTGGCACGTACTTATAAAATGTATTGAATTATCGTATATCTAGCGTTGTAAATGACAAAAAAAAAAATCTTTTCTCACGTTTAGTGTTTAGTAGACATGGGGTTGGAAAGCCCAAACTTTGGTTGCTTTTGAGGACCTCGGGGTCGTGATTCGTCATCTACTTTGGACGAATAGAAAGAAGGGCTACTGATATTGAGTTTCTTTCTGTTGCGGTGTCAACTGACCATGTGGTAGCGTCAACTGACCGACTGACCAAGTGGCAATAAGCAGGACCGTTTGTTTTAACTTATACCGCTAAATTTCTTCATGCACAATATTGGCGGCGCATTTGTTTTATTTTTTCTTGTTATAAAGAACGCGGGATCGCATTCGTGGGGTGATGCGCAGAACGTTACCGGATTGCGACGTATGTCAATGAAGAGTGTCTGAAATATACTATTTCCCGCGCTTACTTATTTCTTCGCGAGCGGTGCACACACACACACTGCACTCCCACTCTTATAAGCTATCTTGATGCTTGGTACGTTGCTATGCTGCTCGTTGCTATGCTACGCCGCTAAAAGCCACGTTGGCAGTTTTGCTGCTCGATACGCGGAAAGCCCTAGATAACCTCAGGGGGGGGGGCTTTTTTTTTGTTCAGTTCGCAAGCTTTTGCCCTCTTCTCAAAAGGAGAAGCTATTCTTTTGCTCTTTCTTCGTGGCGCGAGGAGTCGCCGAGTAATGGTCGCCGCGATCCACGAGCAGAAAAAGCTACGATCCGTCCGGCCTGCGATTTCTGGGATGCTTCCCCGCATACTGACTCGGTATGTAGGAAAGCCAGCTTCTCGGCATTCCGCCTTCCTGTTGGTGTGGTATGGCCGCAGCAAAGCCGGTTTTTACGTTTTATTTGTTTTATTTTTTATTGGATGGCAGACATTTGGCGTCTTTCCTTCTGGCGTCGCATTGATGCCAGTCAGGAAATACAGCAAGCTCAATAAAACTATAAATAAAATAGAAAAATGCATAATTTTGGGCGAAAGTATGCACGCGAGCTGGTTTGGAAACAACATAATGTGTCGTCTTGGCCGTTATTTTATTTCTCCTTGACTCAGTGTTTAGATTATGGTAATTCGGGATTTTCTTTGACCTTGATCGTCGAATTGCATTTTTTTTTAGAGCACAGCTCTTAGGTGCCCGTTTCCAGCTCGAGCGGCGTCGCCGTCGCTGTCGCCGTCTGCGTAACCGCTCGTTGCATTATGGGACGTTTTCCATAATGACGTCACACGTGACGTCACGTGTGACGTCAACCTCGTGACGTCACACGGCGGCTAAATTTGGCGGAAAATTTTTCCGCTAAATTTAGCGGAATATTTTCCCGCTATATTTAGGGGAACAATTTTCCCGCTAAATTGAACTGGAAAACTTCCCGCTATATTTAGCGGGGAAATTGTTCCGCCAAATTTAGCGAGGAAATTTTTCTGCCAAATTTAGCGGGGAAATTCACTGGGAAATTGCCACAATATTTCACGGTAAATTCCACTCCGTACCCTTCCCTCCGTGCCGTTCCCTCCTCCTCCTCAAGAGTAATAATAATAATAATATCTTTATTTCCATCAATCTTGATGGGGGAGCCCGAAGAAAAAAGCTGCGATATGCAGCTTGACTGGTCCTCGGTCCCCTTACAGTGGTCAACGGCAAGCATCAAAGAAACAAAGATGAAAATCACATCATGTAGCAGCTGAAGGTATTGTTAACACAAAAAGAAAAGAAAACAAATAACGTGCTATGAAAAGAATGCGTCATGTACAAAAATATCCACGCAAGTCTTTGAAAGTCAAGTTTTCGAGGAAAACATTACTAGCGCAAAAAGTATTTAACAAATTTGGAAGAGTAAATTGGAGCATCTGAGAGCCATACTTCGTTCGCTGAGTAACCATCTTCCACTTCTCCGCGTGACGAGTAGAATACACTGGTGAATTTTCCTCCAACAATGCAAGATTTTCTAAGAAACGTGTGCCCTTTATTCTTTCACTCTTAAAACTGGTACAAAGTCGATATGAATACAATTTGTGAACATCAATTATCCTATAGGTTTTAAATAATTCAGCAGTGTGAAAATCAAAAGGTACATTACCTATACCTCTGAGTATTTTATTTTGTAGTATGAACAGTTTGTCAATATTAGTTAACGTTGATGTACCCCAAACGAGGTAGCAGTAGGCTTAGTGGGAGTAAAACAAGGAGTTATAGATCAAGATTTTCACATTCGTTGGCAATATGTAAAGGGGTAGCGATTCACAATTCCTACCACGCGAGCTAATTTTGGAATAATATAGTTTATATGACAATCCCAGGACACATTTTCACTAAAAAATAATCCGAGAGTTTTAAAACAACTGACTATTTCAATTCGAGACGAATTAAAACGGAGAAGCTTAGACACCACCGCAGGTTTATTTTCCGCAGGTTTATTTTTTGGACGAAAAATAACAGCTTTTGTTTTACTACTATTTACTGTCAACGAGTTACTATCACCCCAAGATTTAATTCTAGACAAAGTTAAGTTAGCCATATCGATTAGCTCATCAGCGGTTTCGGAGGAAAAATATATGCTCGCATCATCAGCATACATTACAAATTTTGCCTCCTTATTGACGTTCGTTATATCGTTTATGTACATGTTAAAGAGGAATGACCCTAGCACACTACCCTGTGGAACGCCTGACGTAATAGGCTTAATAGTGGAGGAATTACGTTGCGTTCTAATTCGGCATTAGAAAAGATTGTAAACGTCTTTCTATTTTTTTTTTTTTTAGACACGAGAAGATTGACGTCGAAGGCTTAAGCAACCGAGGTACTGCAGCGATACACGGATTTCAGCTATTTAGTACATAATAATAACAGTGTTAAAAATAGTAAAAACAAAAATACAAGAACACTCTGTAGGAATTGAGCATAATTGTGTCTGTTCAGTTCTTCCATATCCTCGCCTGGTGTTTTTGCACTGTGATTTTATTGTAACAACCAAGATAGGTGGAATAGGTAGCTAAACAAGTAAGTGTATTTTACGTTCCACTAAAAACCCCGAGACTGGGACGAGAAGGGACGGACAAACACAAAGTTTCAAACACAACTAAAATTTACACGACATCGTTTTTTTTCTTGAGTATCTTTTTGTTTTCGACATACTTTTGTTATCGAAAGTATGTGTAGTCCTTTTCTTTCGTGGTTCGGAGCTTCGTTTCCCGCAGCATCGTTGCCCTGGTTCTGACGGTCGGTTCTCCTCTCCAGGTACAGCTATAATGGCGAGGCGTCGTGCGATGAGGAGGAGGACGACCAGCCGAACGAGTCCAGCTGCCGGCCCACTATGACGAGCGAAGACCTGCTCCAGCCGGGACACGTGGTCAAGGAGCGCTGGAAAGTGGTCAAGAAGATCGGCGGCGGAGGCTTCGGAGAGATCTACGAGGGCCTCGACCTGGTCACCAAAGAGCTGGTGGCGCTCAAGCTCGAGTCCGCCAAGCAGGCCAAGCAGGTGCTCAAGATGGAGGTGGCCGTGCTAAAAAAGCTGCAAGGTAAACACTCTCTCCTTTTTTTAATTTTAGAAGCTTGGATCGCTTTATAACGAGTGCCTCTACTCCCGCAAGGTTGCCCGTGAGTCCCCGTTAAATATAGCGGAAAAATTGACGTCCCGTGACACACACGGCAAGTCAGTTTCCCCGCTAAACTTAGCGGGGAAATTGACGTCTTGTTGCGACCCATACAGCAATTCAGTTTCCCTGCTAAATGTAGCGGGGGAAATTGACGTCAGGTGACCTATGCAATAAATCAGTTTTTCCGCTAAATATAGGTTTGAAATTAATAAATAGGGAGTTTTCGTAGACTGCGTTTCGCCCTCCGCTAAGCCCTCCGCAACGAAGAAGCCACTACTGCGCCTGCGCGCCGATGGCCTTGACTGTAGAGTTCAGGGTATCGTAGCGGGTTGCTGACAAGGTCGTGAGACTGCGAAAACGATCTATGAAAACTCCTTTTTCGCTCCTCCAGACGACGGTTTAATGTATTCTAAACAAATTTAAACGAACGCGCATTAAATATTGCATACAGGCATTATAACCCCTGGTAAATAAACGTCGGCGCCAATTTCCTTTTTTTCTTTTTTTAGAATCATGGAATGTTTTACAAGACTCCCGAAAAGTCGTTCATTCGTGCGTCCGCGCGTACCCAATGGCACGTGACGTCCCGTAAGACGCAATGATGTGGCAGTCACGTGACGAAGTGACGCCACGTCACGCGACCAGATCGCGTGACGTCGGGTCGCGTTACGTTACGGTGTCGCGTGACGCCGCCACTCGACACCATAACGTCGCGTGACGTTCGTAATTCCTCTAAACAAATTTAAACGGCGCCTCCTCAAGTACTTTGTTCCTCGCAATATGGAACCTTAAATAAAAACGTCGCTGCATTTTTTTTCCTGTTTTTTTTTTACTACGAACGTGACGTCACGCGTCTGCGGTGGCGCTGCTGTCGGCACTGCGCATGCGCGGAAGCTTTCGCTTCACGCGAGTGTGCGGGCAAAGGCGCGCTCGTTTGTAAACGGCGCGTTGGTGAGCTTGGCGACGGGAATCGGCAACTTGAATCCGTTACATCTCCACGCCCGTCAGTAGCAGCCCCGTACACACGCTCAACTCACTCGATCAAGGCGCACTAACCGCGCGCGCTTTGGAGGACCGACACCCGTTTTAATGGCGGAGATTATGTGACGGACCCGGAACGTCTCCGAACACATTATTTTTAGTCCGCGAAGGCGGAAATCTGATAACCTCGCGTTTCTTTTTTTTTTACTTTTTACTTTTTTTTTCTTTCGTTTTAGACCAGGTTTTTCCCACCCGATGGTATAAAGGGGATATGCCCGAGTTATTTCGGTCGTCTCGCCGCTTGTATCCCTTCCTCCGGCCGTGAAGGGGTTCATCAGTCAGGCGCGGCAGGCAACGCGTGGCTAAGAGAACTTTGCGCTTCCTGGATGCTGGCCAAACCTGGCCCGCCTTTTTTTAATTTTTTTTATTGGTGTTTCGGCGGGGTCGTTTTATGTCCCTCGCTAAGTGCATTGACCGTACTCGGTCCGCGTCCAGGTGACTTGTCTAAAAGTGTCTCCGGCGGTGCATCGCAACGTCTTTTTTTTTTTTTTTTTTGGACGCTGGAGGACACATGGCGCGAGATAGCAGAGCCGAGAGCCACCGAGTTGACTGACAGAAGGTGGTTTGAGGCCGCTCTGGTTTTCCATTGTATAGTCTGTAAAATATGTGGCAAATTGCTAGGCCATTGTGTTGTGTACGTCAAACTTTCTAGTTTCACAAATGTTTAGCAACACTTTGAGTTTTCAGACGCCTACGTTCACGGCGCTCCTCGTCAGATAGTCTAACGCGTATCACGTATACACCCGATAGGTGTTCCTAGAATGAAGCGATACTACCGCTAATCGGGCTGATAAACCCGGCGATCTTCCAGAGCCTTGCATACCCTCAAGCTCCTCTCCCTCGGTGCGCACAGGTGGTGGAGCTTCTCCTCGCCTACCCCTCTGATCACGTGACATTTCCGTTAACCAATCAGCGTCGAGCACCTGACTCCTCCTCTCCCACCCGTCAACCAATCAGCGTCAAGCTTCGCGGCCACGCTTTCATCTGGGCTTCGCGAAGTACCGAACATCTAGCCAAAGAACGTTTCACGTTGAAAAGCAAAGGCCCCTTCACACACTTGTGTTTGCTTGCGACCGAGTTCTGCCGATCGCTTGCGACAAGATAACGCACTGGCACCCTTTCGCCATCTACGAGGTGGCCCTGGAACTGCGTTTCACCGGATCGAAAGTTTTGTAAGTATTTCCGAGATCAAACGTACGAACTATATATTTATGGGGAGTTATCGTTTATAACATTCTCAAAGTAGTGTATCGAGCCAAAACCAAAAAAGAATGCGTTCGAAAAAAAAAGAACTAAAATGTAAGAAGATGATAGGTGTTTCATGGCTACCCGACAGATGGCGACAGCGTGTTTTCTCGTCGTAGGAGAGCCTAAGATGTTTTAAGGCACTAGGCCGTAAGCAATGGCAAGTGTGTGAACAAGCCTTAACGGTGTTGTGCATGTGTGCGTGTGTATACACGGGGAGAAATTAGACGGCCCCAATTAGCGTCTGCTCTTTCCACCGTGAATGAGAAATTTCGTCAGTTTATTACCACTGCTATGATTCAGTTCATTGCCACTGCCAAGGTGAAAACAGGAGGAGCTGCAGTTGTCCCGCATCCAGCGCGAGCTTCACATTTTCGACAGTGCTTCGGCGTCTCGTGCAGCTGGAGCGCGCGCGCAGCCAAAGCACGACGGAGGGCAGTGGTGGAAAGAATGAGAACGCGCGCAACCATCCCCATTGAATCCCGGAGAAAAGCTCACCGGAGATAAGTTCACCGGAGAAAAGCTCACCGGAGAAAAGCTCACCGCAAAACCGGCGGATACGGAGAAAAACTCACCGGCCATTGAGCGTATGCGGAGAAAACTGATTTTTTTCTTCTATTTATATGGAGGCTGTTGGATCATGCGTAACATATAATATTTATTATTATTAAAATTCTTCAGCTTTGTAAAAAAGAAATTCTCTTTTTTTGTAATATTTGCTAAGCTTATTGTGTATACTGCTCCCAAAATAGTAATTGCGGGCGAGTGTTTTTGGTGGCTTAGTCTCTAGGCAACGGAAGCCTAACTGAAAACATTATGAACTTGAAGAACAGGAAAAAGTTCGAAAACGTAATAATGTCTGCCTAAAACCTAAAAATCCAAACTGTAAATGCCGAAAATCCGAAAGTGCACAAGCAACAACGCGGTGCCTGTAATTCTTTTTGAAGCTTTTGTTAACTTTTGAAAACAGGATAAAACAGTCAGTAGGATATCGAGGCTTCTTTCTTCCACGGACATGCACGTTTTCTATCCGTTCGTGCTGGTGTTTCCACCCGTGGCCTTTGCGTGATAGCGCCCTTCTACGGTGAGCCACCCCAGACCTTCAGAGCTGCACATTGTCACCGTTATTACTCGTGACCTATATAAAAGTAGTCTTCTGTAAGGTAGCGATTAGGGCGAGTTGGTAAACGTTATACATGATAAAAACCGCTCAAACGACGACGACGGAGTGAAGACTACAAACACGACAAGGCGAAGCTGTTTGCAACTAAAGTTTTGTTAGTGAAATTAACAGAACGAAAACAGCGTTGCGCACACTGATTGAATCAACAAACACTTACTTATCTATTAGGTAGTACACAATATTCGAAGCTGAAACGGTTCACACACCGCTCTTCATATTAGTTTGCAAAGGACAAACCTCTTTATCTGACAGAGCTACCGACGGCGCACTGTCAGCTGTCAATAAATTGTTGTATTTTTGCCGCTGTACGATGTTTTCATTTTATACTTGCGGCTTCATTAATATACAGAATGGGTGATTACTAATTTCTGAAGAATTAGTAAATATGCCCAATGAACTTCAAGAATATTACAAAAACGAGGACATATGTTTATTGAAGTGACGAATGCGAATTGTGTTAAATTTCCACGTCTGACGCAGAATCCGCTCAGTTAAAAAAAATCGGTGAGCTTTTCTCTGCATCCGCTCAAAGGCCGGTGAGCTTTTCTCCGCATCTGCCGGTTTTGCGGTGAGCTTTTCTCCAGTGAGCTTTTCTCCGCCGCCCGTACTCATTCTATCAGTGACTATAAGGACGCAGCGTGCCCCGAAAATCTTCTGACAAAAATACGCTAACGTAAGAGCTTGTTCTTTCTTAAAGATTTATTTTACTTGGGATTTTGCTACTTAGATTTCAAATCGTAAATCATCGTCACCTCGGGAAATTCGAAACGAAATATTTTAGAACTATTTTAGGGCTTAATGTACGAGAGCACAAAGATGTCAGCCTGCTTTGGGGACCTTCTATTCGTATGAACAGCGAGGCTGCCGCTCAAACACGCGATCCGTAAACGTCAGTTGGCAGTTCGCGCTCAATTCATTACTTTTCTCGCGTGCCAAACGCCCGGAGAATTTCCGGAGAATCCCTTATCACCGGTCAACCCTCGTCGGGTTCTCTTGGAGCCCCGCCATTGCAGCTTGGGGCCAAAGGGAAAAGGCTCCAAACGCCCTATCTCAAAGGCGGATCGGCCTTTCGCCATACGAACATTAACAACGTCCAATTTGTTTATTCTTTTCCGAGCACCAACCCATCCGTCGACACGATCAGATACACCGTGGTGCGGGACGTCCACGTATGATCCCTGGAACGCTTCTCCGACTGGTGTTACGGGCCGAGGGACAAATCGAGCGGCGCCCAAAGCGTAACGTCGCGACATTCGCCGTCTTTGTGTCTTTCTGCCGGGTCACCCGATCGAGCGCTAGAGAGCTTTGTGACGTCGCACTTTTAGTTCCTGTGTTTACGTCTGTCAGTCTTCTCGGCTTTGCCGGCGCTCGGGCATAAGGCGAAACGAAGTGCGGATCGATACATTTTGTGCGTTTTAGAAGTAACGACACCAGAGGAGTGCGGCTATCGGCATACCGGTTCGGCTCGAATAGCGCTGTGTCATCCCTAGCTTCGACGCTGTTAAGAAAACCGGTTGCCTTGGCTTTCCTTTCCGCTGTGGTGTTCGCGCACTCCTAAGGTCCGACACCCTTTTGAAACGCCAAGCGCGTGACGGTGCATGTTTTAGGAAGAGAATGGCGGCTAACAGGTGTAACGCAAACCGAAAGACGCCATTTTGTTCTGAGGGAAATGTACTTCGTCACATGTTTAAAAAAAAAAAAAAAGAACGGGGCTGCGTTGTTGCATATCTTCGCTGCGTGGTACATACACGTCGAAACGCATTGTCTTCTACGAAGGCTATGTTATTCTAGCTAAACACGTCGTTGTCTCCCCTCCGGGGTCTCTTGGGCGCGACCAGCAGGGTCATACGTCAGAACGTCGCCGTTTCTGTCCAACTCCTTTCGGTCCGCTCCTTCCTCTTTGCGAGACATGGTGAAGACTGCGGCACGTCCAAAGAGAACCTCGTCCCGCGACTCTCGCAAGCGCGGAATAAGGAGAGAGAGAGAGAGAGAGAGGCGCGATGGAGGAGAGCAGGTTAAGTACAGCGTGTCCCCAAACACAAATTACACCTTTTTTTTTGTTTGTTTGTTTCTTCGTTACAGGAATTAAGTACGCATCGCCGGAAGCTTGGTCTCCGCCCGAATGTACAGCGCTAGTGGTCCAGACCAGATGACAAAATATCAACACTAACCGCATTATCTTACTCGAAAGTTATATAAGTAATTTTTTGACACCTTTATTGGGAGAATCGGGTTCGTTCCCGGTGGTCGACGCCATTCATCTTCACGTGTTCGTTGGGGCTTCGTCGGCCACCATTTTCCTATGGAAAGTATCCGAAAATTGCGTCCAACATTTGATTATGATAACAGTTAGTTCCAAAACCTTGGCATCTGGTCCGCACCGTCATAGGGCTACATTTGGACGGAAGCTGAGCGTTCCACAAAGCAAAATTTATTGTTGCAAAAATAATTATTTTTTTATTTATTTATTTTTTTTTTTTTGGGGGGGGGGGTCCCTTTTCCGAAGAGGAGGAAAGGATGCCACAAAAGACAAATTCCGCTTCACGTTTTCCACTTTTCCCCCTTCTACCCTGTTCACCGTTTCCTGTTTCCTCCTCCCCCATGGTGAGGAGGATCTTCTGCCTTGCAGAATCCCGAGTCTGGTCGTCGGCCTTTCAGATTTCTGCAGCGAACGCAGTGTCTTTCGTACGATGTATGGGCAGCGTGACTGCGGCTTTACGGGACCGTCATACATACACGCGACAGAGTGTTTCTGCACTGTCTTGCATTGTGATCTATTAGCGGCGGGACCGCGACTTTTCTCGAGATTTAAAAAGAGGCAATCGGGTACTTTTGTTTCTTTGGCAGGTCGAGAGCACGTGTGCCGCTTCATCGGATGCGGCCGCAACGACCGCTTCAACTACGTCGTGATGCAGCTGCAGGGCAAGAACCTGGCCGAGCTGCGCAGGTCGCAGCCCCGCGGCGCCTTCTCTCTGAGCACCACGCTGCGCCTGGGGCTCCAGATACTCAGGGCCATTCAGAGCATCCACGAGGTCGGCTTCTTGCACAGGGACGTGAAGCCCGTGAGTGGGAACGTCGTGACTGTTGACACCGGCTGCGTGGTCGTTGGGATCCAACCACCAGAAGGGGGGGGGGGGGTGGCACCGTCTTTGAACCCCCTTACTCGTCTCTAAGTGTCAGCTGCTGACGTTAAACTCACGTAAATTCCATTCGCGTCAGAAGACTCATTTGTGTAGGCTATTTGTTCGAAAGAACAGACCATATTGCCGCCCTCGGGGCCGAGAAAGCAACGCTCGGTCACCGACATCTAGAAGATTCGCGTTCATTCTCGCACCAGACGTAGCTTTCCACCTGCTTTGTTGTTCTCGAAAGTGCCAGTTAGCCAGTCAGTTCTCGAAAGTGCCAGATAAGCAGCTACCCTCGACCTTGTCGAGTCAGTCTCGCTCGCGCTTTCTGTTTCGCGGCCGAATCGCCACGTGCTTTTCTGCTGCCTCGACGCTCTTTCGTTACTTATTTTTGGTTGGCACAAGTTCGCCCATTAAACCTTTATTTTCAGTTCACTCTTCGCCTTCTCGTCGCCTTAATTCGTGACATTTCTGGTGGAGGTGCGGCGTACGCTGCATGGGTTTCATACCCCGCACCTCCACCACAATATCGTGACAATATCTCTGTTATTCTTGAAAAACAAAACGCTGTTCAATTTCAGAACTTCTTATTTTCCTTTTTTAGTTAACTTTGAATGTATTCGTATACAAGCCCTTAAGAATCCACTCATATTTTTCGAGAAAAAAGACTATTTCTCTTACTTGAAAGATATACAATACGGAAGTTTCAGAAAGAAATCTCTATTTCTGTTTGTCTAGTTTGCGCAATTAAAAACTTTAGAATACGGACGCTTTCATAAACCAACAACAATTATCTTATACTTTACCTTAATAAACAAACCATCCGCTATATATTTACTCCCGCTCGGCGACGTTAGTCCACTTTGCGTGTTTTCAATTTGCGGGGCCCCGTAATCTGTGCACGTGAGGAGAAGTGCTCGCTTCGACTGAGTCTCCCTCGTGTCCGGCCCTCACCCCCGCAGTCCAACTTCGCCATGGGACGACACCAGCACAACTGCCGCAAGGTGTACATGCTGGACTTCGGGCTGGCCCGGCAGTACGTGACCACCACCGGGGAAGTCAGGCCCCCCAGGGCGGCCGCCGGGTTCCGGGGCACCGTGCGCTACGCCTCCGTCAACGCCCACCGGAACAAGGTGAACGCACGTCGGAACCCTGCAACGAGGACCTCGATAGTCCGTACACCGCGCGACATAATTAGCGCGGACGTGACGTCGGCGGTTTTTAAGTGACGCGTTCTTTGGCTGGGTGATCCGCATTTCGTGAAGCCCGATAAGCGCGTGGCCGCGAAGCTCGATGCTGATTGGTTAATGGGGGAGGTCACGTGAGCAGACGGGCAGGCGAGGAGGAGCTCCACCACCTGCGCGCACTCAGGGAGAGGAGCTGAAGAGTATGGAAGGCTCTGGAAGAGTGCCACGTCTATCAGCCCTGTATACGTGAAACTCAGAGTATCGCTAAACGTTTGTGATGCTAAAACATTTCACGTTTGCAACCCACTTGCCTAACAATTTAGCATATTTCTTTTCTTTTTTTTTTTGCATTTTGCTGGGAGGTAGTGGCATTGACAAACGCTCCATTTAAGTTGGAACTTTATGGTGAGCCCAATTCACCACGCTAGTGAGATGCAAGTTAAGAACGCTGCCTAAAGTCCTTCTTTCATTACCACCAGCCGCTGTTCCTCCGCGATGAGCAAATAGTCCGCAACCGAGGCTATTTTGTTTTGATATGTCGCGCGTCGTCATGTAATTCGTCATTGCTACTCTCTTTACTGGTTGGTCAGTGAAACGATTTGATGCCGTGTCTGGTACGTACTGGTGTTTATTTGGCTCATTTTAGAGCGCAGCTCTTAGGCGCCCGTTGCCGCGTATAGCGGCGTCGCCGTCGAAAAATTGACGTCACATGACCTCAACACCAATTCAGTTCCCCCGCTAAATTTAGCGGGAGTTTGAATTTGTTCATGAGCGACGTGACATGAAGTCGTGTGACGTCATTTTCTCCGCTAAATATAGCGGGGAAACTGAATTGGTGTTGAGGTCACGTGACGTCAATTTTTCAGCTAAATTTAGCGGGGAAACTGTGGGAGGAGGGGTGGGTATGAATGAGGTGAGGGTACGAAGGAGGAGGATAGGAGGACACGCGGGAGAAGGAGGGTAGGTAGGGAGGAGGAGGAGGGGCATACCCTCCCCTCCTCCTCCTCAAGAGCTGCACTCTAATTTCGCATTACACAGATTTCTAAACGTCTTTCATTTTTTACATTGTATCTGACTATAGTGACTTTTGTGTTAGCCTTTGAGTTGGATGAGGAATGCGGGAAAGACGGCAATTGCTTGTTTCTGCTAACTGTTTCGCGCTCGGTACTCTCACCGCGATGCATTCAGACGCTCGCCGTCAGCACGCACTCAGTAACAACGGGCTCAGCTTTGGCGACCAATGAATACCACCTACCTTTGAAACTCCAAATCACAGGTCTTCATTTAACAAGATCAGCCAATGAGAATTGCGATTGGACACGTCCATAGCCAAGGGTTTTCGGTGGTAAAAGGGGCAAACGCCTTTCTCGTTACTTACGTACTGCAGCCACACCAGGTCGGAGCACGTGAGTGAAAGTTCGCTCTGCAGAACCCAGGGATCCTGGGTTCAATCCCCGCTCTTGCCCGTTTTGATCTGGATGAGCATCGTACCGCGGTGTGCGGTCGTGTATCACTGCTGCGTGGTGCACGTTGGAAACCCCAGGCGAACGGTTGTACTGCACTAACTAAACTTTTCATCTACATCTAGTACATCATCTACATCCACATCTACTACATCATCTACATCTAAATTTCTCATCTACATCTAGTATACTTTATACTTTGTCTTACCCTGCCGATATTTACCATGCTGCACCCATGACACGCCTACAACTGACATATAGCCATTTAGTACAGATTTGTGGGAATGTTAGTCTTGATATTTTTGACGAAGAGCGTAAATTTCGAAAGTGTGTTGAGACTATTGTTTTGTCCTAACATTTCGTTTTTATCCTGTTTAAAATTTTACTACTAATTGACTCATTGATAAGTCCACCACTAAGGAGGCGTTCGGCTCTTGGTGGGTCACTCAAAATAAAAACAAAAAAAAACATCTGAGACACCAGACGACCAATGGGGCTGACTAACTTCCGGCTGTATAAACATACACACAACTCAATTACTTTTATTTGGACATGTACCTATCTCAGACGAGAACGGTTGATCAGTGTTTTGAGTGTGTCAATTTTAGTATACTATATAATGAAGAACTTCTGAGAGTGTATGTCGTGACCCCCCGATTCCTTAGCAGTAGAAAGTAATCGTATGTTAGTTTTCTTATTGTTTATTTCTTCGTTCGAGGCACCAATGATCGCAGGTACTCATTTTATGTTATTATTTTTCTCGGCCGGAAAGAATGGTACTAAGCTTTCTTTCGTGCTTGGCCTAAGCACGTGCCAGCAAGCCAAAAGACAAATGACCGTGATCTACGAGACACGACCGTCAGAAAAACAGACAAACAAATACAACGAGCGCTTCAACTAAGAATGCGCGCGAACTGTGCAAACTTTGCAGTGACGTTGAGCTTTGAGCAGGGGTGGCAATACGGCTGCTTTCGTCTTTTCGGGGGGCCGGGTTATCGGGCCTCTTCGTGCGTAGAAGGGACGCAGTCAATGGCGCTGGGGCCGCAGTGTCCGTTTGCCGGCCTCCCTTTTGACGCCCTTGGCGTGTTGTGACGCAGGAGATGGGAAGGCACGACGACCTCTGGTCCCTGTTCTACATGCTCGTGGAGTTCGTGAACGGGCAGCTTCCCTGGCGCAAGATCAAAGACAAGGAGCAGGTGAGATGGGACCGTACCGGACACAGTTCGACGCACAAGAACAATGCGGATCTCCGGAGAATGCGGAATTGGCGTAGATTTATTTCGTCAACGGTCTGTACAGCTACTGACCTCCATTGTCATAGCAAGATGTGTGTATGTGTGTGTGTGTGTGTGTGTGTGTGTGTGTGTGTGTGTGTGTGTGTGTGTGTGTGTGTGTGTGTGTGTGTGTGTGTGTGTGTGTGTGTGTGTGTGTGTGTGTGTGTGTGTGTGTGTGTGTGTGTGTCTGTGTGTGTGTGTGTCTGTGTGTATGTCTGTCTGTGTGTGTGTGTCTGTGTGTGTGTGTCTGTGTGTGTGTCTGTGTGTGTGTGTCTGTGTGTGTGTGTGTCTGTGTCTGTGTGTGTGTGTCTGTCTGTGTGTGTGCGTCTGTGTGTGTGTGTGTGTGTGTGTGTGTGTCTGTGTGTCGATTCTCTCGTGCTAAGCGGCGTCATTTCGTTGTTTATTTTAAAATTAAAAAAAAAACAGGAGGGGCCAGACAAAATGCCTATCAGACGCGGTCTTTCTTCCCAGCGGAGACCAATAACTCATACTACGACTGTACAGCAGATAGAAGGCGCGAGCGCTTGCTCCTGCAAGCTGCTTCCGCTGGTCGAGTTAATACGCGCGTGACCACCGCCTTCCAAGGATTTCACCTTTCTCTGTCCTTCGAGCTAAGGTGAAAGGAAGAGCAAATTGGAACTGCGCTAAAGCTGCGCAGCGCTGTCAAAGGCACAGTCGCCAGAAAGAGAGGCTCAGCATACCGGCCGCTTCGTTCGCACAACCATAGCCTCCTCTGTGCTAACAAAAGCCTGGCAGATCGCCAGGAGAAACGGCCGCCGAAATTTAAAAGGTAGAACGGCAGACAATGGATGAGAGGAGGAACCACGTGACGGGCGTCCCGCTGCGGCGAGACGCCGAAACACACTTCTCTCGAGCGATGGAATGTCCGCTCGTGCTCCTCGCGTTCCTCGCGCTACCGTTTCTTTTCTCGTCGGGGTTGGAAACCATGTTTTGGGTCCTCGCCGCTGCAAAAGCTGTGCGCTGAATACCATCTTCCCCGAGAAATGCTCTCTGCTACCAGATCCTTGCGCTCCAAATCTGCGACCGCGAGCACTCTATGGCTCCGTCGTCGAACTGCCAGGCTTTGTGAGCATAGAGGAGGTTACGCCACAACGGGCTCGAACAAGACCTTTGGAAAACAACGACGCGCGTCTCTGTCGTCTCGCAGGTGGGACTGATGAAGGAGAAGTACGACCACCGGCTGCTGCTCAAGCACCTCCCGTCGGACTTCCGGCAGTTCCTGGACCACATCTCGTCCCTGGAGTACTACGACCGGCCGGACTACCCCGTGCTGGCGGGACTCTTCGAGCACTGCATGAAGCGGCGCGGGGTGCGGGACTGCGACCCCTTCGACTGGGAGAAGGGCTACGCCGACAACTCGCAGACCACCACGGCGCCCGCCCTCACGCCCACGCTGGGGTCGAGGCCCGCACAACCGGGGTGAGCGATCCCCACTGCCCTTTGCGGAGTCCCAGCCCTGGGTCCCAGCCAGACGCGTCTCGTGTTTTTTATGAGGCCCCCTGAGTGACGCCCGCGACTGGCAGCTAGGGACAAAAAAAAATATAGACCTGTCAATGCGAGCATTTCGAAATGAGAGTCGGAGGTTTGGGAAAGGATATTCGCGAATATACGACCCCCGCCAGTTTGGAGTTCACTCCCAGGTGCCTCTGATTTGGAAACTCAAGTATCGTCCAGAAATAGCTAATACACGTCCATCGCTAAGATGCTTATTGTAGTTACCTTACTATCACTGGCATATCAGTAGGGTTCTGTGTTTACGGATAAATCCGTAAAAATCCGTAAAACACTCGCCGGTACATCTTACGTGAGTTCGGATGTATCCGAAAAACTCTAAATTCTGAGGTCACAGTGACAAAACAAAAATAAAAAAGGCGTTTCAGAAATAAACTTTATAAGAGGAAATGACTTCAATTTCTTTTGAAATCTAGTACTGACAAAAGGGGTTTGCCTTTTAGCTTGTCAAGGTTCCTTTAGGACAACGGGTCATGGCACAGCATTATTTTTTTTTTAGGAACACAGTAAAAGAAATTTTGAATTTGAAAGAACTGGGAATCTAACAAGCGTTTGTCCTGTGCACACGATTCTACTTTGTTTTCGTTTCTTCTGCGCTGTGTCGAATCCTGTAAGCATGAACCAACTAGCCCGCATCGCCACCCCCAAAACTAAAATCCGATAAACCCCGAATTTTCAGCGAAAAATAAACTCCGAAAATCACCCTGCGAATTTCACGAGAAATAAGCTCCGAAATCACGGAATCCTATACATATAAGATCACTTTCGTCGCCTTTTGCCTGCTGCCATCTTTGTCTACACGCCTGAGGAGCGCGTTTTGACCATAGGCTCACTTGACAGTAGATCTTTTTTGTGAAATATCCCATTCCGCTCGTGCGTCCACGACCCATTGACTCAGCATTTTTTGTCTGGGTGATAAACGCCGGAAAGAGGTGTAGTGCCTGATAGCTGCGCAGGGTGGGTGTGGCTCCCCCGCTTGCTTCGCTTCCCTCTTCGGCATTTTTATCGTTCCCGAATCTCGTTGATTTTGGGGCGATAATAGAGAGCTTTAGGGAAACGTTTTTTGCACATCCGCTGCTGTACGATGGGCCCCCCGGTACGCACTGCGCATGCGCTAGTCTTGTGCGGTAACGCATGCGCAGTTCGTATAGGAGGGTCCATCGTATACCATATAGGATGTGCAAAAACGGCTCTTTAAAACTTCCTAATAAGAAACTCGGGACTGGCCACATGCGACGTTCCTTAAACCTGTCAGTGACGATTACTTTTATCAGTAAGCTACTAAGATTACTTTTTTCAGTAAGGTACCAAGATCACTTTTTTATTTTACCAAAATACAAAGTATTTTAATGATCCGTGATAATCTTAGTGAGAAAAAGAAGATATACGTAGCTGCTCCCAAGCTAAAGTATACTTGAAGCCGTCTTTTGAGAGGTGATTTGTCAAATTGTCCACTAACAATGGTCCGTGTAGCAAAGGTCCTGTGTGTGTCAACCGCAGGAGCGCTCCGCAAGGTGGTGTCGGGGCCACGGAGAACCAACTAGAAGAGAACGTGATGGCCAGCTACGAGGAACGTGCAGACGAGCGACAGCCCCAGCAGCAGCAGCCCCAGCCGGCTAGCAGGGACGGTGTCCCCCCGGATGCCCACATCCGGCCCCCGTGGGAGGGCCTCAAGAGGGTCCCCGGTCCGGCCCCCGCCGCCCTCACCGAGAACAACAACCGGAACAACAACGTCCTGTCCCGGGAGGAACTGCAGGTGACAAAGCACGGAACCTTTCTGCGATGGCCACGGAGGCACACGTCCTCTGGAGGCACACGTCCTAGCTTGCCCGAGGAGCTAGGTGCATGCTGTCCGCGCTGTTACACGGAGCAAGGGAAGGTCCGTCGGATGCGACTGAGAACGACGTGGAGAAAGTAAGGGGGGTACGTTGGTCCGGAGGAATCCCCTCTTTGTTCAAAGGTGAGGTCGCTTTCGTTTTGCGGGGAGTGGCCTCCCAGCGGGGATGCAATCGACTTCTCATGGCGGCGCTCAGTTGCTCCCTGTAAGAGTTTTGTGTCGTTGTTCTGCACGCAGTGATCGGAATATGAGGAGATATCGAGCGAGCATATACTCTCGAGGTTAAAGAACTGCCTGTTTGGCAGTTTCTTTGGTATATCACAGAGGCGCTCTAACAGCATTTGAGTCTTCTGTGACATCATAGTGTCAACTGCCGTCGCGATGTCACAGTGACGTTAAGTCGCGTGAGAGCACGTAACATTAAGCCACTTGACTGACACCATGGTGTCAACACCGTGACGTCATGTCACTTGACGTGACACCATGACGGCCAAGAGGCTGGAAGGTTACGCGAACACCGCGACTGTCGTCCCGGTGTTCGCGTGATGATGTCACGGTGTACCTTTTAAAACGCTGACGATGTCACGTGAACACTGTAACGTCATCGGCGTGACGTCGCCATTGAGGCAACATCCTACTGAAAAAAATCGCTAAGAGAATGGCCCCACTAAATGCCATGCCTTTAAACATAGGCCGATTGATCTAAGAGACTAAGCAGCCGCATGAGAGACTTCGAGGAACAAACCTGAGACGTATGTCGCTCTCTTGATATTGATCATAATTTCGGTCGACCTTGGTCCCTAACTAATGTGTAGTCTTGCTTGTCGACATTATGCGTAGGGCATATTTGAACTCTACAATCACAGTTCGCCACTTCGTCGTTCCAGAAGATCGTCGTCAAGGAAAAGACGGCGGATAACTCCGGCGTCGAAAACGGCCATGGCAACGAGACCAGCGATCGGCCACAGCCGCCCCCACGGATACAAGTGGACGCCGGTCCTCCCGTGGCACCTCAGGAGGCACCCATGGGAGAGCCGGCTCCGATTCGGCAAGACCTGCCGCTCAAGCTTCACGCGGGAAGCAACTTCGAGGAGAAGCCCACCGACGAGGAAGGCGTCATCCAGGAGCCATCGTCCAAGGAGCCGGCGGAGCAAGCCCCGCCCGAAGATGTCCCCAAGGCCCCGGCGATCACGCCTCCTACAGACCCCAAGGCTCCTCCGACGGAACAGAGGCAGTACCGGCGACTGCACCGCAGACCGTACCACCGCGACGTGTCCCTCACGCAGTTTGCGGTAGCAGACGACGACAACATCTCGGCGATGCAGCAGGTGACCAAGGGCGCCGCGGCCGCCATGACGCTGGCCTCAAAGTGGCAGGCCTCTTTCGACGACAGTGAGGAGACCGACCACGACGAGATGGACGACAACGCGCCGTCGCCCGAACACCGCGTCCTCAAGCGGGACTCGTCGGGCTTCGCTCTCGAGAAGCTGGCCCCGGTCAAGGCGGCCGGGCAAGAGGACGACGAGAGGCGGAAGCGACTCGAAGAAGGTCGCATGGTCATCCTCGAAGACTCCAAGCAGACCGTGCGGCGCGCCCTATCCCACAATCCGGCGGGCTCCGAGCGGCCCCCGCACGTCACCCTTGCGGGCTTCCCGCTGCAGGGCCCCGTGCCGCTCGGGCTGCCGCGCGTGTGGAGCTGTCCATCGATGGCCTTCCACATCAGGTCCCACCTGCAACCGCCGCTGCGCCAGCAGGCTTCGTTCGACGACAACGTGTACGAGGTGGACGTGGCGCGAAACGTGGCCGCACGGTCGAGCGAAGAGACTGAGGAGCGCCGGGCGTCGCTCCCTTCCATCCACCTGCGCACGTCCGAAGAGGAAGCCCCCGAGGCCAGAGGTCCGGACGAGTCGGTCACCGAGAGCAGGTCCGTGCAGCGGTCGGCCAGCGCCCTGCCCCGGGGCATCCTGAAGAAGCCCAGCGTGGAGCGGTCCTCTTCCCTAGGAAGCCGCAGGGACGACGTGTCTGGCGCCTCAGCGAATGAGTCGAGGGAGCCGCAGACCCCGGAGCGACCCTGGGCACCGTCGGCCAACGGCGTACTGGCGCGGCTACAGTCCGACGAGCAGTCGGTCTACTTCGACGCCCCGGCGCCCAGGGAAGACCGCTGGTCCATGGGCAACATCGAGACCTCGCTGTGGCGCCAGTACCGACGCTCGGGCACCGACGCGGACGACGAGAATTCCAAGGACGAGTACGAGACGCCCCCGCGGGACGACCGCCAGATGTCGGTGATCAGCCTGTGCGAACTGCCCGAGGCCTTCCGGCTTTTGGGCCTGCATGACGGCGGCGGCCGGTCCGCCGACGAACTGCCGTCGCGGATCCCCGTGGCACGGCGGAGCCTGCTGGCGCGCCGGCGGCCCAAGTCCATGGTGGAGCAGAGCTCGCTAGGCGTGGGGCGCGAGGTACAGCGGAGCAGCTCAGCGGGGCTCGTGGTGAACGGCGGCCGACACCCGGGTGACCGCTGGGGTGGCATCCTCCACGTGCCCGTGGTGGTCCAGCTCACGGCCACCGTCGGAGTGGACGACCCTGCTCCGGACAGGGGCGGCGAGTCGCGCATCCCTCGGCCGCGAGCGCGTCAGCGGACCCCCGAGAGGGCCCCTGCGTCGCCCCACCCGGTGCCCATGGCGCGCTCCTGGACCCCCCGGGGGGAGCCCCAGCCGCCGCCCGGAAACCCCCCGCCCAACCACTGCGTGCCGGCCAGGTGCGTGGGAATCGAAATCTGCTGGCTAATGTTTCTTTGCTCTGGAGCAGATGAAAGAGCTTCTCTCAGCTCGAGCAGTAATTGGATTCACGCTATGTCTTTGCATGTTTTTTCTTGACAGTATGCTGTAGGCACTTGGTAAAAGTGGTGGCACTACCTTAAGAAGAAGAACGTTGCCAGTTTTTCTTGCTGTCGTAATGGCGGCGAGATGTTTTGGTGGCGCCCTCCTATGGTTACCTTTCGTGACGTCATTACCTTGTGAACAGCAAGTTTGAAGGTGTTTGTAAAGAGCAAGTGGAAGCTTGAAATCATACACTATCAAACCAACACTGCACACACCGTCAAAATTGAAGTTCTTCCATTCCTCTTATTTCCGTCGATGAGAAATCCTTCGCTGACGTCATAGTCAGCATTAGGCCAATCATGGAAGGCCGACCACAGCGCCGCTTTCGATCGCGCACGTCGCCAATACCTCGCGGCACGAAAAAGATAGAACGAAAGGAAGATTCGTTTAATCGGCAGTGCCCAATCGACTTCCAAACACCAAGCGTGAGCGCTTTCTGAAGAGAAACGCTTCAGACTGCACTTACACGCTCCGGAACAATGGATTAGAAATTTGTCTGTTGTAGCTTGCTCAAATGTTTTCTGCAGTGCCGTCGGAAGTGTTTGAAAGGTGGGAAAGGGAAGAGATCGCCCCCTCTTTCCTGAATTGTGTACTATCAAATGGCACTATAGAATTCTAAAAAAAAAAAAAAATGTCCGGGGGGAGGGGGTAATCGAACCTTCTGCTCCCCTGTTCTTACGCATCGTTCATAGCTTACCCGGGACAAGAAACCGAGGAACACAAAAGATGAAAGTGAAAAAATGTTGACAACCTAAAACTAAAAACAAATTAAAAGAAAAACAGACAATTACTCACATCCATTTGAAACGGCGTGTGTAGTTGTCCCGTTTTTTTTTTTTTTCTTCCTATTTTATATTGTTTGTTTTTTTGTTTCATTATGGAGTAACACTGGGAGCCATGCCTCATTATTTATATGCTTCCACTATTGAATTTAAACTTCGAAACTTGGCCTTGCAGGCATTTACTACCAATTTGTAGTCGGTGATATGTTAGGAGTTCAGGGGAAGCTCCTCCCACCTCTTTTCACTTTAGCAGAGCAAAGGCTTAAGAGGAGGTGACCTCCTCTGCTAAGGTGGAAAGGGGTGGGAGGAGCTTCACCGGTTCTAGAGTAAGTTACAGGTTAAGAAGGTAGCGGCAAATGCCCCTCAAAGGGGATCATATATCCCTCCAACACCTCCGCATCCAATAGGAGGGTTTTGCCTTTCTGTACATATTTGCTTTATCTTTCGACTTTGACTTAGCATTGTGGAAGCCATGAGAGGGAGATTAGAGTTTTCCCCCTCCGATGAAAACAAAGATGACTTTCGGGGATTAGCTTCCCCCTCCGATGGATACAAAGGCTGCTTTCAGGGGCTCGATTCCCCCGCCAATGAATACAAAGGTCGCTTTCTTGAAAAGTTGGGGTCGAAGACAAGTTGGCACCACTCTGTGGCCATTATCTATCCATTGAAGCGGAACAAGGAGCGTTTCCAGTGAACTCTTCTTTCGACTGCGGAGAGATTTGAAACGGGCGCATCACGCTTGTGGGAGGAGCTTCTCCTACCTTCTTGACTTGTAACCGACTATAGCCACTTCACACAGAGGGCGGTCCCGCACAAGTAACCGCCTCCCTTGTCCGGCCTCGGCACGCAGGAGACGCCGGTACAGGCCGCTCTCCCCAAGCGACCTGCAGACCACGGGTAGCGAGTCGTCCCGCGGCAACTCCCCGGACTGACCTCGATCCACGCCGGCGGCCAATTCCAGTAGGGGCCCCGACCCCCAGCATCAGCAGCAGCATACAGCAGCCTCACACCGTGCTTTTCTAGTCAATCTCTTCTAGTTCGCCCTCCGCGCTCCCGAGGCACGAGACAGTCTGTGGTGTGTGTGTGACCCTGCGAGTGTCCCAGTCGGCCAGTGCCGGATGTTCCCGCTCACGTGCCCCGCACGCGCGGTGCAAGATCTCCCAGTGTGCGCGGCGTGTGTGCGGTGGATGCAAGACGAGCGACTGGGCCCTCCCCGTGAAATTCGTGTGCGTCGGTGTTTCGGACCGTAAGCCCGCAGGAGCACAGAGTTCTCATTCTCCCAGAGGGCTCAGACGCAGGCAAGGTATCTCTTCGTACAAGAAAAAAGAAAAAAAGAAGCCTGATGTATAGTGTGTTTTTAGGTTATTACGAATGCCGTTGCCTCGGCATAAATGCTCTTCGTTTTCGGGGTCCCACGAGAATCTTCGAGCCACAGTCACACCGCTCCTAGATCATACAAAAGACAGGATGTCCGCCGCAGACGTGGTGGCAGAAATATACATAACATCTCTGCAGACAGTTTTTTGTATGACCAGTATTACACGACCTTCATGCAAGGAAGATGCACGTCTCAGACACTTTCTGCAGATTGTGTTTCGTACGAAATGTGAGCGGTGTGGCTGTGGTTTTAGAGCGTTTCCCTCCCTCTATGACGTCTAACTTTTACAATTGTCCCGTGTTTTAAGTGTACGGGCTTGGTCTTGTGTTGAGACTTCCCAAAGTATTTTTTGTTTTGTTTTTTTGCCGCAGAAATCACTTGGCCGTCTTCGAGACGTCAATTTTTGGGAGTCAAATTAATCACGAGATTCCCGGATACGACATTTTAAAGCAAAGCTGTACATTGCTGTATGTTTCATTTGAAGCGTGAGGCGGTGAAACTGTATTAGAGTTCTATTGCGGCTTGTTTCTTGTTGAGTTTCCGGCAGCTAATATATTATTTTGTTTTTTAATAGTGTCCACCGGTGATGTTCTTTGTATTTAATAAATGCTTATCTATATAGCTATAGATTTAAAACACCGCGCTTTTTCGGTACGAGAGAAGGTTTGATCAAGAACGACTTGTACGGTTCTTGTTGATAAAGTGGAAATTTTATTTCACTCGTCCTTTTTGGGAGGCTCGTTTCTCACTGGCCGAGGCCGCGGGAAAAGGGGCACTCAAGCTCGGCTACCTGCGGCGATTTAATTTTTAGTTTGTTTTAAATTCATCATCATAACTGGATACTGTAGGTTGACAAACTTCCATGGACACATCCTTGCCGAAGTTGAGCCCCTTCTCTCGCCCAATGTTCCTCACCAGGCGATTGGAGCGCCACCCTCCTGCCGAGACGTCCCGCAGATTACAAGTGACAAAGATATCGGAGTTTAGAAGTGAAATCTGTCTTGTTGAAGGTTTGTCAACCGAGTTGATCCAGTAACGATGATACGCACATTTGTTTACCTTTACCAACTCTTCGGTGCGCCACCTCGCGGCTTCGGCAGGCGATTTTTGAGGGATGTGGCCTGGGGCTTTGCGACGAGAACATTCATGCATGTTCTTTGCGCTGTACGTGCGGGTTTGTCTTGTACCATTTCATCCGTTAAACTGTCCCGTCGACCAAAAGATACTGTACGCAAAACGAAGGTTCGGCACGATGCATTTAGATCTATCATTTCGAGTGCATATTCTCTACTCGTACTAAATTTATCTCTGCCTTTAGACTAAACATTTTAACCAAAAAAATAAAAGTTGATTTTTTCTTTGTTAACTTTTTTACATGTTTATGTCTATGCAGTCTATGCAGTAGCACTGTTAAAAAACGAAACTTGATTGATGTTCCCCACTAATCTAGCCTTAATTCCTGTTTTTAGAAGAAAGAACAGCAGAAAAAAAATAGTGCAGCTTGAACTTGTCATTGACTGGAAGTTCGCACGCAGGTACCAGGCAAATGAGACTTAATTGGCGAAAAAACAAGAGTTCCAGAATTCAGGAATTTGTGCATTATGTTGGTAGTTTTGGTCAGTTTAGAGCGATTTTCGAAAGAATGCTCGTTGTAAGTTTACCCCTTTTTTGAATTTCAAAAAAATTCTATAATGTGATTCAGATCAGCTTGAACAAAAGAATTGAGGTATTTATAAAACAAATATAGGCATACCACTTGATCCTCAAAAACGTGCGAATCATCGCTAGTTGCTACTTTGAAATATCAGCGTTCATACCTATAGTGCAAAAGTTCAGCCACTATATTCTGCGTGACCTTATTCTACGCGAATTTCGTCCTCTCGTACGCATCACAACTTTTTAAATCAGATAACGGCAGAGCTCTGAAACTTTGGCATCTGATCCGAACTGCTAGCAACTCCACTGGGCGTTCGGAGATGCGTAGTTGATTTTTGAAATAAAAAAGAAAAAAAACGCTACTTTTCTTTTGTGACACGTTGTCTTCAGTGGACAGCGTCTGCTAGCGTACCGGCAGAGTCCGTGTACGCTAGCAGACGCACAAGCGTACGGACTCTCTCCTTTCTCTTTCAGCCTCGCAAGCCATCCGGGGTAACATTCCTTAGCAAATAAAGATTAATAAAAAAACAGGTAAGAAGGATATTTATGTCAATTTCAGAACGATTACTTTTGACTTCTGCATTTCGGTGAAACGTAAAAAAACGCCACGTCCGATTTGACCGTGTGAGTGACTACACGGTTAGCATTTCACGGTGCGTGTCATTTCCCGCAGTATGTCAGGAGGAAAAGCTACTTGGCAGATAAGATTGAAACCTGCTGCGAGAACAGAATGCTAAATCCGCTGCTCAGCGCGTATCGTATAAAAACGCGTGTATAAATGAAATGTATAATCAGGTCATTTTATTGTTGCTTCCCAATATGAGATGTCTATTTCCAGGCTGAGTCCCTCTTCAAACGCCTGAGTTGATTTGAAGAGAACAGCAAGTGACCGTACTTCAGGTTTACGAAGCACTTACCAAGGTCTCTCACACTTGGCCCGAAAGGTGACCTTCTTGAAGAACTGGCGGCACCTGAACACATCGTACGAAAGGAAAATACGAAGTCCAACTTAATCGGTGCGATTAATTATGCATCCCAATAAAGTGGTTTTGATAAGGGTTGCTTTGCACCGGGCGTCCACGAGAAAACCGAACCTTGTTTTTACGCACCGCAAAAAAAAAGGTGCGAAAAACAGGGTTCGGTTTTCTCGCAAACGCCCGGTTTTTGAAGTTTTATTAAGACGTCGATTTCCAGCCCCAATGCCGGCCTTACACCATCAAGCGCCCTGGACAAACTCCGGCCGTGACGCCCCCCCCCTCCTTTTTTTTTAATACGCCCGTATTTACTTACTAGGTACGACATCACGCTGTTACTAAACATGTGAGCAGTGGTCCAACACGAGCGTTTCGCCAGACGAGGACGAGAACCGCATCCCAAAAAACGGAGGGCGCTGTGTTCAAATAAATAAAAAAAGCTAAAATAATTTCGAGAGGGGGGTGCGACAGAATTTCTTGACATGTGTCAGAGGTTCAACTTGACGAAGGTGGTTAACCAGCCTGCACGCTCTGCTGACATTCTCGCCCTCGTCTTAACTCCATCGCCGGACCTTGTAAAAACGGTTCAGCATTATTTTTGTGTGGTTGTTTTATTAAGGCGAAAGCCTTATGTATGTCTCATCGTTCAGTCGACCTTCAAAGTCCTTGAGTGAAAACACGTCGGGGACACAAAATGTACCAAAACGTTTACGTGACCACACAGGCAAATTAGAGGCAATGAAATTAAGAAGCAGGGCAAAGCGAATTAAGAGGAATCAAAGTGAAAAGTGAATTAAGATGAATCAAAGTGAATTAAGACTAATAAAAAAGAAGTAAGAGTAATCAAGGGGAATTAAGGACTATATAGCGAATTGAGGAATTAAATTGAATTAGGAGGAGTTAAAGGGGCCATGAAACGAATTTTGGGCTGAGATAAATGATTTTAAATTGGGACTTTACTAATCGCATATCGTTTAGTTGGCCAAAAGAAAGAGGGTAGAAAGTCAAAAGCCAGCTTTTTGGTACGAACATTTAAAAGTATAGCGGACTATTTTGTACATTCTTTCCTTCGAAAGCTCTCCACCTTTTCACTGTGATACATCCGCGGTTCCCAAAGCGCGTCAGCGGTTCCAACCTGACGTCAGCCGAGCCCAGCTCACGCATTGGACACGAGAACTGCGTCACTCGGACGTATGCGCTCGTCAACAATACATCTGTCAACAAATATTCGGATTCGCGTTTGTGGCCAATGAGTGCCCTGGCGGAACTTATCGTCACTGGGGAATGACAAGTTCTCTGGTGTGTATAAAAAGCACGGTGGAAGCTAGGAGTCATCGCACCGGTGCCGAAGAATGTCACGACGACGTGATTTCACAACTCGCTTTTGAGTTGAGGATTAAAGCTAAGGAGGAAGAAGTAGGAAAATCGTTTCATGACCCCTTTAAAGAGAAGAGTAATCACTAATCAAAGCTAATTAAGAAGGACGACAAAGCTATTTAGGAGGAATTAAAGTGAATCAAGAGGAATTAATGGGAATAAAGTGGATGACTAAGCGAATTAAGTGGATGACTCAGCACTTTGAGAAGGATCACTCAGCACATTGAGAAGGATCACTCAGCACATTAAGAGGGATGACTCAGCGAATTATTCTGGCTAATTAGTATGGATGACAAAGCGATTTAAGAAGGTCTTGGACTTTCGCCTTCAAGTCGTGATAAGAGACCCTGTGAATTTTTCTGAGGCGCGTCCGCTTTGACCTTGAGCGCCCCCCGCACGCTTCCGTGACGAAGCATCTGCGTTGCTGTGCTTATCTTTGCGTTTTATTTCTGAGGCGCATGCTTGATGACGTATTGGTGTGACCATCTTTCGGGCACAACACCGCCGCTTTTTCGCGTAATGAGACTAAAGCGGGTTTCACATGCAGCGATTTTGGCCCTAGAGCGGCGCGATTTCTGCCGTCGCGGCGCTCTGGCCAGCACCAGCGGTTGAGCGGCACGAGCGCCGCGACGGTAGAAATCGCGCCGCTCTAGGGCCAAAATCGCTGCATGTGAACCAGGCTTAAGGCTTTCGCCTTAAAACGGCGCCGTGGAAAGATTCGCTCGATGTCCAATTTTGAGACGGGAGATATGCTACCTGCCCGCCCTCCCCCCCCCCCCCCCCCCCCCCCCCCCTTCCCGGAAACTTCGGAGAGCACCCAGTGCCCCCGCAGTCGACGCCTGCTTCGGGGAAGGGGGGGGGGGGGGGGGGGGGGGGCTTGGTTCGGAGCTTTTCTGTAGTTTCCACCTATGACCCTGGTACTGGCAGAAAGAGCTAGAGCCAGAAAATAGACGTCCAGTTAAAAACCCAAGATAACTTACAGCGGTCAGCAAAAACGCTTTGTACTAAAGTGGATTCAGTATCGCCCTTGCATAAGGCGGCTTCAGGCGTTGCTATACTCCGCGACAACTTTTCTTGGCAATGCAGTGGAAGGTACAGGCCTGCGTCCCCTCTCCCGTTTTGAGTGTATGCGGGCTCTCCTCCTCTCCCCGGAAATGGGGAGAGGAGGAGAAACCGCGCACAGTCAAAATGGGAGAGGGAACTCAGGCCTGTACCTTCTACTGCATTGCCACGAAAAGTTGTCGCGGAGTTTAAAAAATTGGCGAACGACGGAATTATGGTTAAGCGAAATCCCCATCAGTTTCAGCGACTTGACTCCACTGATCTCTATTGGGGAGATGTAACAATCACGTCAATAGCGGTGTACGCTTCAACAGACCGAATTTTCTGTTTTTTTCTTGATGAGAGAAATCGAAAATGATTCGAAGGCCGCTCCTCGTGCGAACAAAGCGCCAGTCAGAGCGAAGCGCTCGTGCCATCCCCAGTAAATTATGATAGGTCATAGCCTCCTCTGTACTGACAAAGCCTGGCAGATCGCCAGATCGGTGGCCGAGTGGGCTAGCGCACACCAGAGCTCTGGCGCACACCAGCTCGAAGCACGTGGAGCGAAAGCTCGCGCTGCAGAACCCAGGGATCCTGGGTTCAATCCCCAGCCCTGCCAGCACTACCCGTTTCGATCTGGATGAGCATCGTACCGGCGTGCGGTCGTGTATCACTACTGCGTGGTGCACGTTAAAGACCCCAGGCTAGCGGTTGTACTGCACTGGCTAATTTCTCATCTACAGCTGGGAGTGGGAGACTCCTCGCCCATTGAGGCAGACCAGGTTCTAGATGTATAAACATGCCCAACCAACCCAATTTTTTATAGCCACAAGAAGCGGCCGCCGAAATCCACCTCTTTCGAAATCATGGTTCCAGAGTTTCTGGTATGAAAACACATGTTCGCGAAGCGAGATCTCGTGAGAGCGCTCGTGGTGTGGACGCGCGTTCTCTACCAAAAACTCTTGAACCGGTGATTTCGTAAAGAGGTGGATTGAAAAGATAGAGCGGCAGACAACGGAGGAGAGCCACGTGACGGGCACACCGCTGCGGCGGATCGCCGAAACACACTTGTCCCGAGCGATGGAATGTCCGCTCGTACTCCTCGCGTTCCTCGCGCTACCGCTTCTTTTCTCGTCGGGTTCGAAAACCATGTTTCGGGTCCTCGCCGCTGCAAAAGCTGTCGCTGACGTCCAGGTTCCCCTAGAGTTCCTGTATTCGGGGAAGCATATCGAGGAACTCTAGGTTCCCCTAGAGAGTTGCGCGTTCACCTCCGTAGCGCCGGCCTTCCTGCACGGCATGTTGATCCTGCTCCTCACGTGACTGAATTCGGCGAATAGCGGCGCCGCGCGTTCGAGGCGCGCGGCGCGCTCAAAAACAGGGGAACGCAGAGCCCTGGGGGAACGTACGCCGGGGCGCGGCACTTGATCCTGCACGGCACTTGATCCGGCTCCTCACGTGATCGGATCTCGGCGAATAGCGGCGCGGCGGCACGTGGAAAGCAGACGCGCAACTCTGGCTAGGTTCCCCTAAAGCCCCTTCATGTTTCAAAAGTAGCGCGAGGTGCGTCGATGCACGAGGCGCGTGCAGCCCTTGGGAAGATCATGGCGGCACAGCGCAGCACTGAGCTAGATTTCAGACGCCATGTTCTTCCCAGAAGTGGCGCGCGCCACGTGTCAAGAGCATTTCCACAACAATGAATAGTGCTACTTTTCCCAGGACAGTACACACGCGCGCCTTTGCTTGAGTGGTGACATCTCAGCCATTTTTCCGCCCAATCGTTTTTTTATGCGTTTTGAAGTGCGCGCAATACGGTGTCACTCAGCTCGAGCGCGTAGCTTTGGCTAATGCATAGACGCCATTTTACCGCCCAAGTCACGCACCGAGTGCGCGAGAGCGTCACGCGCTGGCACATTCAGGGCAACAATGGATGCACCCTAGCTTCCCCCAGAGTTCCCCGAAAACATGCTGTGCTACCAGATCCTCGAGCTCCAAATCTGCGACCAGGCACTCTTTTATGGCCCCGTCGTCGAACTGCCAGGCTTTGCGAGTATAGAGGAGGCTATGGCTAGGTCAGGGGCAGATGCAGGAATTTCCTGAGGGGGGGGTCAGGTGTTGATCAGCATACCATATGTTTAGGTACCCCCTCCCCCTCTCCTTCGTTATACGCCCTGAATTTTACACACGCAGAAATCAAGTCCGGACCCCCCCTCTAAATCTTCTCCGGGCTAGGTGATGTTCAATTTCTTTGTTAGGCTTTGTTAGTAAACACCGGCTAATGCATGGGACTCTATGGGAGAACCGGGGAAAACAGCAATTTCTTCTTTCAGCCGATGTTCTAGACCATTAAACTTGCATTATGCATTCCGGGAACGACGTCAATATTCTGGGCGCAAATACGAAAAGCGTTAGAATACCAATCTTTTTTTAAATATTTTGTAGTTGAGGGTCAAGGGTTGCGACTATGTTGGGCGTAAACTGTGATGCAGTTCGAGACAAGGGTTGCAAGCTTCTGGTGCAAGCTTTTACTTGAACTGCAGCGACCAACAAACTCTGAGCATGTCGTTCATTTGTTGAACGAAGTAACGCTGGCACAGTCGGTGGTGCTCCGGCACATTTGATTTTTTTGATCGGCTTTCCAAAGCTTGACAAATACCGATTCAATCTCCAAACACCAGATATAATGATCGCAGAGCCCCATAAAATACTCGCCTTTGAGCACCGTGTACATGCGTGGCGCACGCTGGCGCGAGTCTCTGCGTGTGGAGAGCGTATTGTCTTTCCAACATGGAGAGCTTGCACGTGCTGCCCCACGGAAGTTGCAAATTGGGCTGCAAGATTTTTTTTTTTTAAATTAAGGAAAGACAAGTATTAATGACTGCCGAATTGTTTCAGTCAGCCAGGGGGCTTCGGATGGCAGTGTCCATACCCGTGAATTGTACAGTACATCGACTAGTACTACACGTGAAAATGGGACAAGTAGATTGACGATTCAGGCACAACACCTCGTAAAAGCACACAATTTCCTCATGCAGATGATTATGAAGATTGCCAAAGTAGCATGAACAAATTTTATTTATAACATCATGAAATTGTTTAGGGTACCACATACACAAATATCTAGAGAAAAAAAATTTATTCAGCGGACAATTGCACAAAAACCATTGCAGCACTATTGTCGTAAAAGATTTGAAACCCAATATCAAATGCCAAAGAACGAAAAAAAAAAAAAAGAAACGTAGGGGAGAATAATTTGTTTCGACTGGACCAGAAAGTTGTCCCCAACCGAAGAAGTGCTTTCCGTCCCACCCTGACTGGAATCAGTTTCCGCCTTGTCTTTCCTCTCCCGGAGCAGCCTACACAGAGAAGACAGTGGAAGGGAGAAAGCTGCTAGATGGCGTCGATGTCGATGTCGTCCTCGTCCCTCGGCTGTTGCTGGCCTGCTGCTGGCTTGGGCTGCGGCTTGGGCTGCTCCTTCATCTCCTGGATGCTCGTGCTGATGTGGCGGTCCGAGTACACCACCTGCCAGAAGAAACCACTTGCCTCAGCCACAAGCGTGCTCGCGAGCCTTTGCCCGTAACTGTGTAATTAGAGTCACTAAATGGGCTATGCTGCAGAGCAGCGACATTTCAGCCATCTTTGTTGCTTACGGTTATTATTGCCAGTTACCTGAAGGGTCGTCTAAAACCGCAGGAAGCGCTTAACCATTTTCCAAAAATGTTACGACAGACGGTGACAGAGCAAAGCGTCAGTGCCTGAGCTTGCCAATGCCGTATCCAAAGGTCAGGAAGCTGCACTTCCAAATCGTTAACGAATGCCAACTGCACCCGCTCTGCACTCAGCGCCTAAGTGGCGGTGCCCGCAAAGAAACCGGGGAATGGATTGCTCACACTCTAGATGTAGCGTATGTTGTGGCCCTTGGCAGTACAATACAGGGTGATTCAATGAAGGCTTTCAAAAATGAAACTCTTTCCGGGAACAAACTGCCAGCCACAGGCAGTTAGAATGCCCAGCCAAAATGAAGATAAATGGTGACAAATATGCATTGCACCATGTTTAAAAATGCAACAGAAAAATTTGTTTAAAAACACTGGCAATGCATTCACGCTTCAGTGCGATACACATGCAAGAACCCGCTATAAAGTCGGGTGTCCTGGAAACCAATATCGCGCCCGCAAATCACGAAAAAAAATATGCGGGAACAAGTTAGGAATTTGCATGTCATGGGAGCGGATACCGCACATTGCGGACGCTGCAGTTTCGCGTGTCATGGTGCGATAAGCACGAGGAAACCAGCAGCGAACGCGCTCGTCACGTACAGACACTGCAGATTGTGCGTTTAATGTGATTCTCGTCGGACGTAGCGTGATCGATATGCAGCGGGAATCAGCGGGCATCTAGTCATAGCATAAAAAGCAAACAGTGTACTTGCAATTTATCTGAATGGCAGCTATAGAGAATTGTCCTGAAGGTGGGTTGGTTCCTCTTATGGATTTCCAATAAAAGGCATGGTCAACAAAACAAGCAAAACTTAAGCCTCATGAAAACCAAATTTTGTGTTTATGTAAGAAACCAAATCACAAGTTCCATAAGTTGAAAACAAATTTATTATAAGATGCAATAGTATGGCAGTAAATAAAGCCCAATACTTACTGCAGTGATCCTCAAAAAGGGGTCCGCGGACCCTCTGGGGTCCGCGAAGACAACCTAGGGGTCCGCGAAGCTCTGCCTCATCAGTCAAGCTCGGCAATAAAAGTTGTCTTTTTTCAGATCGAGAAGGAATGTTTTTCATCTTCGGGCTAGTTTTCTCGTATGTATGTCAATAAGAGAAGTCTACTTCACACTAGCCCTTAGTTCAATCCATTTATTATGTAATTATTATATTTAACTTATACATTCCCCCTCCCCTCACCGCAAAAGGGGTCCTCCATCATCTCCCCCGATCCACAAGGGGTCCGCGAAACATAGATGGTTGAGAACCACTGACTTACTGAATACAATTGTTATTTTTTGGAAATACAAAATGTTCCAAGTCCCTGTGTAGAAAACATAAATGTACTCCAATAGTCAATGTTTTGGAATTGTGATGTTATGGATATTCAGCCCAGAAAGCGGGATGGACCATTTCTCGAGGGCGGGTGTTCATACAAAACATTACAGTGCAGTCTAAGCTCATTACAACAGACCTGGTTATAACAGACATTTAGATATAACATACCGATTTGTGAAATTCGGTTAATTTTCGTCTACATAATCATTGACTCAACTTCTGCATACAACATACTCCTTTTACAACAGACCGAAATCTTGGTCAAAATCGAGGTCTGTTATAACGAGCTAAGACTGTATACGCAATGTAATGCGTGCAGTATTTTGAATACACGCAGCCATGCCTAGCGCCACTGTGCCCAAACAAAATAGAGTAAACAGTGAACTGATGCCCTAGTACTTTTGACAAAGTCACCTTTGCATACTCCATTTTTGGAGATAGACAACTACACCCCGTTGTTGGCCGAGTCGTGGCCCTGAAGGTACAAGGTAATGCACCCAAACAAGTGCTTCGAAGGCAGTGGTATGGGGAACGGAAATAAACGCACAACTTATCTTTCATCAAACGAGTCACCTGCTTTGACGTTGACACAACCACATTGGTATGGTGGTTAGAAACACGGTAAACCACTGTGGCCAGTAAAGAAAAGTACTCCAAAACATATAGCTTAAAAAGAAAATCTTTTTGGTTAGTTTTGGCGCAACATTTGCATTGAGAGTACAGTGGATTGGCGCACCACGGTGCAGCGCTTCCCCCCCTGTCGAGGAGCCTGACCGCTGGCGCAAAGATGCACTCTGACATATTTAAAAGGTTAAAACAGTGCAAAAAAAAACAACGGACAGGGTAAAGAAGGACACAGACAGAGCGCTGACTCACAACTAAATTTTATTGAACGCAACGGTGCAATATATATATGCACGATTGAGAACAAAAAAGAAGAAAATCCCTGTCCGTTGTTTTTTGCGCTGTTTTAACCTTTTAAATATGTCATACCAACTCGCCCAGGCTTCAACTTTAGCACTCTGACAAGAAACCCAAACCTAGAAACGCGTCCAAATTTAATGTTTTTTAGTGAAGCCAAGAAAAGCTGCCCCAGCCTTACATCTTTCTAAAATGAGTTGATTTAGTGTTTTTCGATGATGCTTAGCAAGTTTTTCATTTGAACCAATGTTTATTTTCACTAATTAAGACGTTACTTAGTCAATTTTATTTTATTACTTAGCTAACTAAAATATATTTTGCAATCCTCGACGTCCGCCATGGCCGGCAGTTTGTTCTTGGAAAGAGTTTCATTCTCTCTCAACCACCAAATTTTTACGAGATTTCGACAGCCTTTGGTGAAACACCCGGTATAAAAAAAAAAAAAAAATGATGAGGGGGCTACTAGAAAAGAGAACTCAGGGAGAGAGAGAGAGAAAGGAATTCCCACCTCGACGTTCTCGTCCTCGGAGCCGTCCTCTCCCCCGGAGGAGCTCTCTTCCTCCTCAGCCTCCTGCAGCCACTTGATGAAAGGCTTGGCCCGCTCATGGATCTCCTGGGCCACCTCCTTGCTCACATACTGGAGAACAACCAAACAATTTCCGTCGGATTTCAAAACGCCCACTGGACAGGCAACACTATGTCTCGCAGCACTCTCAAGCCAACACGCTGCAGGGCAGGAAATACTCTCCCACTCCTCCTGGGTGCGCCCGAAAACAAGTTTGGTCTCGGCTGCGAGTGGCCGGAGTTGTGCGACGATGCAAAGTCGTCGACCCGCTATAGTTACCGACCGAGTGAGCATGGAAGGGCTTGTCCCCTTTTGGCCAGGACAGTCCCCTTTTGGCAAGGACAGTCCCCTTTTAGAGGTTCACTTTTCACATCCCGTCTAACTCAGACTGAAGCCCCAATCTGTGGGAGCATGCATGGTACTTGCGAATGAAAGAAAACCAAGAATGTTTACTCGTTACAGACGTAGGATTATAAAAAATAAACATAATATAAAACTTTTAGCTTCCCCAAGGTACATTTAACTTGACACAAAGAATGAAACAAACTTGGGACAAGGAACGACAAAGATGTTGCATATGTGTGAGTCATGTAAACTTTACCAATACACTCTTAAAGGGGCACTCAAGCAGTTTTTGGAGAAGCTACTTTTTGGTGCGATGGCGTTAAAGAAGTGTCAGTGAATGAGTATCTTCAGTTTTAGAAGGCAGAACTGCCTATTAATCACGCAGGAATAAAATACGTGCGGACTCTTTTCTGTACTTGCGAGGACCAATGAAATTATCGTATGTTTGAAAATTTTGGCGGCCTTTGTAAAGTTTCGCTAAAGAAACAATTTTCAGTTCATTTAAATATGTTGTGCATGATAATTTCAAAAGACGTATAATAGCTCTAGTTTAGAATACGCGATACTGCAATTATTGTTTCACAAACAAGGGACTACGTTTTCTCCTTGCCTTCCTCCGCGGGGGGTGAATTTCCCGCTCCCCCGGGATGCGCGGAAGCGCACGTATCTGCGCGCGTTGCAGGCCGGTCGGGCCAGTCGTGTCGGTAGCGGGCCGGCCAGGCCTCGGTGGTGGTCGTCGACGTGGACGGCGTGGTGAAAGCTCATCGTTCCGCATAAAAGCGCTATCCTTGACTGTGAATTTTCGTCGTGTGTCGCTATGATAACCCAGCACGTACTAAAAGGGAAGATCCACCTACTCGTGCGGCGATGCCGTGGCGGCACTCTCAAGACAGCAGAAACGCCCGTGCCGTCGTGTCTGTTTACTTTGACTACAGTGGTGCTTTCTAAGCATTTGTGTCCTCGAACATCGCCCGGATTTCTTATTTGGCGCATTTCATGCGTGTGCTCAAGTTCAAGGTATTACTGGCGCGTACCGTATAAAGGATGCGAATTTTCACGCGTTTTCATCACCGGAGAGAAGTGATTAGTGTTAGCAATCCTGAACGCTCGCAACGTCTATCTGATCACGAAAGCATATTTCTACGTTGCTATATCGCTGCTAAGATTACATTGTCTTTTATAATCATAGAAAAGGCGTGTGGCGATATTTGTACTATTGCAATGTCGTGTATTAGAGTCGTGATCGTCCAAGACGGCGTACTGCATCTTTTTTTTTTTTTTTTCATCCACTGTACCCTGCAAGCCTATCAAGAAAAAATAATAATAAAGCTTTAGGCTATAGACAACTGTCTGTCTATATTCGGTTACGGCATTGAGTAGCAGTGCGTCCCCTTTTTAGAGGGGCCGCTGAAACAGCTGACGGCCCCGTATAGAAGCGGTCGCCGTGCTGACGACCCGCTGCGCTTGTAGTGGTTGCAGGTGTGTGTACGCGCGGCGCAGAGCGGTCGTTCCGGTCGCAACAAACGCAGTCGTAGGTACGCGCTCGTTGCGCATGTCTGAACCAGCCTTTCCCCCGTCCTCCCGAGGCGAAAGGCAACGTGGCGACATCGTTTGACATCACGTACCAGAGGTAACGCTGCGATGTCAAACGTTGGTTCGGTACGACTTGCCCCAACCGCAAATCGAAGAATGCCCGAAAAGGTCTTGAGTTTCGCCGTCCTCGGAACCCGAACATGACTCCGAAGCGCTGCTATCGTCCACATTGCACGTCGAAGTGGCGTCATAGGAAATCATCCCCAGGTCGGCTGTCCGCCGAAAAATTTCAACCTCTAACGGCGTCAGGTCCTCGAGCGTAGAGAACTTTGCCATGATCGAAGCCCGAATGACAAAGAGGTTCGGCCGATACGGCTACCTCGGGATCACTGCGCGACGAAACGTCGTTCAACGCCATTGGCCCGAGATCCTTTTGATAAGTGTGCGAGGACCAATGAGAGTGGTTTCGTTTTCGGGTGGATCCGAGGTTTGGCGGCCTTCAATTACATTTTTATTAAAGAAATAATCACCGTATGACTATATTTTTTGGTTTTTAGTGATACTTAGGGGGTCTAAACTCAGCTGTCATCATCAAAACACTAACTCAAAAACCACTTGAGTGCCCCTTTAAGTTGCTTTGTAACAAAGTGCAATTTTTCCCTTTTTTGTGTAGTACATCTGCAAGTTTATTTGAACATTCTGTTTGTATAAACTTGCGTGTAGGAGACTCTTCTATATTACAAATATTACTAAATTTTATCTGCTTTAGTTGGCAACGTTCCTAGCCCATTGCTAAAAAACTGGGCAAAAAAGCACTTGTGTTCTGAAAAATGTCTGTTTATGTTAATTGAATTATAGTGCAGCTTTTTTTTTTTTTTTTTCCTCGCTCCTTCCATGTCCCATACTTTACTCTGAGGATTAAGGTCACCCTAATATTAAGGCAGGTACAGTTGAGGAATGTGCAGCACTAATACTGCTGCCGTGGACGATAATGTTGAAGAGCTGTTCACGCTGTTGGGATTGGGTACATTGTGAGGCCTAGCACAGAGATACAACAGACTTATCCCCTCGAGAACCAAGCACTTTGACTAAAGGCCCCACAACATAGTGAAATCTCGTTGATATGATCCTGCGGAATACATTTTTCAGTCTAACACTTTAATAGGGCCAATGCACATGGATACAGCTAATGTAACCATACTTTTGCTTGAAACTGTATAATATGAATGCTGAAGGAGGTTAACAGGAATTTAAAAAAAAAAATGATAGTTATATTCCAGTGTACTACCTCAAATTCTGTTCCAATAAAAAGTGAATGACCCGTTACGGAGCTGTGGTAGTCACGGCCCGCGATCACACCTATGAGAAATTGCAGTTGCCACAGCCACCACAGTATAGACCATTTGCTAAATCCCCAAAGCGCCCTGACCTGCACTCGAGGAATCTTCGGAATGGTTCCTTCAGCTCCCTAGTGATCGTCAGTTTCAACCAATTCCATGGTTACAGTTTTGAGTGCAATTCGGAGTCACCCTGAACAACCGTCGTATAGAGCCCAAGGACCTGTCATATCACTTAAAATTTCTCGTCAATGCTAGCGTTTTTGATACTGTGCACGCGATCCACCTTTCAGCCTGGCTAAGCTGCAGAAATCTCTTGCAATATTATCATACTCGTGATTGCTGTTTTAGCAGCAATTGCTTAAAAAGCCGAGAATTCGCAACCAAAACCAGGATTTATTTCGGAGTCAGGGGGGCTGTTTATAGCATTTTCATTGTTTCTAACTTAATGTCAACGTCTTAGAAGCTGTATGAGAATGATAATAATGTAAGAGATTTCTGCAGCTCAGCCAGGCTGAAGGGTGGACAGCATGCATACTATCGAAAATGCTGACACTGACGAGAAATTTGAAAAGTAGTATGACAGGTCCTTGGGCTCTACGCCACGCTTGTTCAGGGTGACTATGAATTACACTCAAAACTGTGTAACCATGGAATTGGTCGAAATTACCGATCGCTAAGGAGCTGAAAAAAAAAAACCCATTCCCATGATTCGAGTGCGGGCCGGGGCGTTTGGGGGATTCAGCAAATGGTCTTTTGCACTGCCTCTGGGATCAGAGCAAGTTTATCACCGAGTATGAAGGCACATTTTATAACCCTTCCGAGCCCGTTTGGAATAACAAGATTTTCGGAGATGTTTCATTGTTTTGGTTCTAGTGAAAATCGTATAGCAGAGATTCCACTGTAATCAGTCTTAACATGTTTGCAGCGGATTAAAAAACCAGAGATAAAGTCATTCGATATGGTCTAAAACAACCAGAGTTGTTGGCAGCACGTCCCCGCATTGGGCGCAGTCGCCGCCAGAGCAAAAGGGGTCCGCACCTTCTTGGAGACCTTCTTGGACCAGTCCAGCAGCACTTCCTCCTCCAGCACGTCCGAGTCATACAGGGCCTTGAGGATGTGGGGCACCCGGGGCAGGAGGGCCGCGCTGTGCTCACGCACCACCTGCGGCACCCCCGAGAGCCATCAGCTTCCTTCCCGACCGACACAAAGTCCGTCCGGACACGAACGAGTCTTCGACCGGTGCGTTTAGTGTCCTATCCTGCGTTTAGCGTCCTATCCTGCCCACACATCAAGTGGTGCCAGAGTGGCAACAAATGACACCAAAGGAGCCGGTGTGACATGCAACGGAACAGGCGTCTGCCACGTCTACCATTGCTGCTGCGATGCCACCAGGATTGCGGCACGCGACACGACACAATACGACGTCGTCGGGCGGAAATCGAGGAACCGCTTTTTAAGACGCAATAAACAAGCCAGTCGGAGATGCATATGAGGCACCGTAGTTCGGGTAGCAAACTCAAAGCCAATACCCAGAATCTCCCTTCACCCGAGCTAAAGTTTAAGAGGAAAAATCAAATCAATCTTGGGAGTTTTACGTGCAAAACCGACGAAAGGGCACCTGGCACGCCCCGGCGAAGAACTGACGACTCATTTTGATCATCCGGGGTTGTTCGGGTGTACAACAGTGCTGACACTAGCACTAATGTGGTGCTGACTCGGTTCTTTTTTGGTGCCGAGCTAGACGCGTGAACCCGCCTTTACCAGGAGAAAACTATTCCCGCGAGACTTTGACATCCAAGGAATGGGCGGGCCCAGAAACCGGTTTGCAAAAAGACTGCGGTCACGTGCCTGCTCGACGCCCCCAAGGAGGTAGCGCTGGGCGCGCTGGTTGCTGTGGGTGAAGCGCAGCAGGAGAAGCCGGTGGTGCGCCACCTGGCTCAGCATCTGGTCGTCGAAGAGCAGCTCGCACAGCACCAGGGGCGCCTTGTCACGCACCTGCACGGCCACCGGTGACTGCCTCAGACACTCGCAAAAATAAACACTCGAGACAAAGACAGACAAAGATAAAAGAAAAATAGAGAAGAAAATATACAGGGTTTTCTTTTAACAAAAAGTTTTTCTTAGAACAAAAAGCAAAAGTTGTGAAAGCTACATTAATGCTGTCTGTGCAAGCGAGTTATACAGCCGAATAATTGAGCCAGAAAAAGTGACTTCAGCCAAAAAAAGTCTTCGGTCTTGAAAGTCTTATATACTAAATGGCTGGCTGAAACAGGTTGGTTGTTTTGCTGGACACGTGCTACGCTTCTTTGTGATCATATTGTTTTGCATTTCAGTGGTCCACATTAGAAAGCTGTACAACGGCCTGCCCTGGAGTGCATCCTTCACGCCCATGAACTTCTCGAAGGTCACGACAGTGTCAGCCAAGTTGTCCATAAACAAAACTATAGCTGAACCTCGATATGACGAAGTCGTCTTTTGAGCCGAAAATTCCGTTACATCACGAATTTTGTCGGACCGACACTTTCGTTTATTAGCGCTGAAATAAGTCTTCCAGGCTCCCAAAACCCTCCAATTGCCTCCCATCTTGCAAGTGGGCATTTACAATTTACAAACAAGGTTCTACTTCAAAATGTGGCGGTAATAGAAGAATGCAGTTCATCGACCCTCATTTTAGACGGTTATCGGAAGAGTGCCTAGCACCGCAGGAGCGCGTGCAGTCAGGAAAGCAACTGGAGTCGGGAAAGCAATTTTATGCTTCTCAGCAACAGTCTTATTTTTCACCATTCGCAACTTCAGCAATTATTGTTGCCTGGATGTCGATCAACAGACCTTCCCTTTTGTGCGGTGCACAATTCATTGTTCAAAGAACAACACAACCCCTCCTAGCACAACACTCGAGGCACGAAACAATTTTTGTAGTTGTGGGCGCGTAAGAGCTCTAGTTTATTGGGCGTAGGTGCATAGAATGGCGGACATTTCTTTTTCCACGACAGGCAGAGGCTACTCATTATCATTATCATCATCATCACCACCACCACCGGTGTGCACTTTTTTTTATTTTGTGAAAAATATAATGACTGCAGATTTCTATGCTTAGTTTTCGACGATAAAGCTTGTTTCTGTTAAATGTTTTTTTGTTTTTTTTTCTCGCGGAGGCCGCCGATATGTGTGTGCGCGATTTCCAAAGATTTCGTTAAATCTAAACTGCGGTGCACAAGTACAGTCGCCGACCGATTATTCGGACTTCGCGGGGACCGAAAAAATGTCCGAATAATAGAGCAGTCCGAACAATAAGAATAGAGCATCATACGACTAGAGGACAAATGTGTTAGTACGCCGTCGATAACATTATCACGAAAAGAGATTAATTATTTAGCCGCAAATTAGCCCAAGCGTTAGACGAGAATTTTTTGGCTCATATTTAGTCTTTTTCTTTTTGCAAATCGTCTCAAACTGAAGTAGAAGTAGAAGCCGAAGTTAAACACGAAATACAAAGTTGTTAGTGAGCGCTGTGTGAGAGGTGTGTTCTTTGGGTGTGTGGATGCTTGAATGACAGTTTTTCGAGTGCGCTACGTCGACAAGCATGAATAACCAACTCGCCCAATCTCAAGTTCTTACAGCTCCGAAAAATCGGCGGATTGAAAAACTTGCCTTTATTACTTCCAAGTGGGCTTAAAAAAGCCTTTAAATGGTGCCTCGTTTCAGGTTACACCTCCGTTTCCGTTCGGCAACTTTCTGTTAGCTTGAGAATCGCTGCCTTCTTTTCTAGCGTTATGGTCGAGTACTTTCTGCGCTTCTTAACGACACATCGCGGTGGCAGAACAACAGATGGGGCCATGACGTCCAAGCCAGCGTTGTCCGAACAAGATGAGTGGCGCAAATCCATGAGCGCAAAATGGCGACTGGCGACGCGAAGGAACGGAAAAACAAAGCAAAACGATAATGATGATGACGTGCAGCTAAATGGAAAAAAGGGCTAGCATAGCGTCACCTAGCGGTAAAACTCAAGAGTACTCAAGTAGCGCTGCCAAGCCAAGCCAATCCATTTGCAGCCAACAACATAGAATTCAAAATGGCCGCTTCTCGATGGCGTTTTCCGCCGATCGCTCGCGACGATTTTGTCCGAATAATTGAACTTTCGGACTTCAAGCTGTCCGAAACATTGGTCGTGAATATACACTATTTCTATGGGGTAAGTCACGGTTCCGCCTTTAGGTCTGAAATATCGAACAAGTCTGAATTATCGGAGTCCGAAAAATCGGTCGGCGACTGTACTTCGCTAAATCGAGAGATAAAATGCATTGTCTTCAATGGAAGCAAGATAGGGAGACGAAAAAAATATTGTTACATTGCAATTTTCGTTAGATCGGGGTTTGTGCGATCGAGGTTCAACTGTATAAACAAAGAACATTGGCTTACATCAAAGCGGTTCCCGAACATTTATACGACCTCAATCCCTCCGTGGATTCAACATGCTCACCAGATGCACAGCACAAAACCAAAGTTCGAGCTGAACCTAGTCGCTGATGTAAACAATGAAGTTAAAATGCAGTTGGCGCCATTTGACACAGCTTGGGGACAACGGCAGAAGGCAGAGCAAGAACAGCGGTGGACAGTGCCGGACAAATTAGACGACCCCAATCCCTCCGTGAACAGCTCAAAAGAAAAGCGCCAATCAAATCAAATTCGATTTTGAGGAAAAAGAGGCGATGATTCCGATTATAGCCTCAATCCAGCTTCTGTATTGCATGGACAGAGCCTCCTGCAATAGGATGTGTGGAACGCGGCGGTGTTGAGGCTACAGGCCAGACAGAAACAAACAAAAATGGCGGTGGTTTGATTCATGGTTTCGATATGTTTGTTTTGCGCATTACCATTTCTCTCAAGTACTAGTACGTAGGTTTGACGTCGCAAACACCGTAAAACCTTCGCTTTAGATAAATGCAGTCCCAGGGTCACCGCATAGATTGGTGCCAGTGTGTTCTCTGGTCGCAAGAGATTTTAAAAGGTTCCAAGGAGCGGCAAGTGTGGCCTATGAACTCACCTCGAGCCTCTCGGCTTCCCCGACCACCTCCCGGGGGTCCAGGCTGCCGTCCCTCCTCCCCTTGACAAAGTTGTAGAAGATGTCCACCCGCTCCTGCTCACTCTTCTCCAGGTCGTCGTCCAGCATCAGGCCCTTGGCCCCCGAGGTCAGGGCCTCCATGCGACGGGCCTGCGTCGTGTCGCACACAGTCATCTCTCCCCCCACGGCATTCGAGAGCTTGGTTGCCGCAGACACAAACCACTTTTGCGAGCCCAATACCGCTCCTGGGCCAGCACTATCTCTACGAGAGTACTATCACACAAATTGAAAAACGTTTACACTTCTCTCTGTAAAACGAAATTAGGGCGCAGCTCTCGAGGTATTCTGATTTTGCGATATACGGGGCAGCGAGGGGCGTGAAGACGCGTTCCGTGAAGTCGTGGCCCATCGCGTCCCTTAATGTGGCGCGCGCAGTGTTGCATTAAGGGACGTCACGGACCTACGCACCAATTCAGTTTCTCGGCTAAATTTGGTGGGGAATTCAATTGGTGTATAGGTCTGCAACGTCCCATAACGCAATGCGTGCAGTGTTGCATTATGGGACTGTTAGGCAGCCGTTCTGGCACATGGCAGTTAGGCAGACGGCAACGCCGACACACGCGGAAACGGGCGCCCAAAAGCTGCGCTCCAAAAGACGCGGCCATCTGAGACGATACAAACGCGAGCTCCCTTTCCAGGAAGACTCCACTACGTAGATAACGGATGGTGGGCTCTTGAACCTACATTGGCCTTCTCATAAAGCCACGCCGAAAAACAAGGGACGAATGCTCAATGTCTGGCTTTGTTCCTTTCTACTTTGGCAGCGCTACAGCCAGTCGAACACCGACGGACCAGACGGGTCAGATTCTTTTCTTCATCCTTTTCATTTCTGCCGACAGCCTTTCCTCGTAGCCCTTCAACCTCGATGACCGCACAAAAAAATGAGACGGAGCGCAGAAACTCCCCTTTAATTTGCCCGCCCGTCTCTCCGCGGTGCAATGCGGGGTGAAAGGGGGGAGAGAGAGAGAGCGGGGGAAGTACCTTGGCATCCTCGCTGGTGTCCTCCGCCCAGTCGTCGTCGGGGTCGTCCCCCCAGTCGTCGTCCCCGTGGTCGGACTCCTGCTGGGCCTCGTCCCCGTTCTGCTGGGCGTTCGCCTCCCCCTTGCGCTCGTCCCGCGACTTGCGCTTGCCCTTCTTGCCACACGCAGCCGCCGCAGGGGCCGCCACAGCCGCCTTGCCACTGTCCTGCACGCACCCGTCACGTCCCCCCCATCAGGGACCCGCTTTCGGCCGCAGTCCACGCGAGACCCTTTGCACCTCGAGCACCCCTTCAGTCGGGCGGCGCGGCATGCCTGCTAGCCACGGGCAGGAACTACAGCCATGTCTCGTTAATATGAATACACCCCTATATAGACGACACTTTCGGAGACGAACTGGGTAAACACTCACATTCTTCTCTCGTTATTATGAACGACACGTATCGTAGACGATTTTAGGAAGGAACGGAGGCGTTCGTATTAACGAGACATCGCTGCACCTTTCGAAATTGGTCACTTCCTAGGGAAAACAAAAGCATACCACCCTACTGAAAAGAGAAAACTTGCTTACAAGATTCATTCAATAAACAAACCAGAACAAGCATTTAAACCAACTTATATGTGTACTGAATGCAATATTATTGACTTTCACTGAGGCCCATAGTGGCCTTTGTCATTAGGCCTCGCGAGAAGAAAGGTGCATATGGTGTTGCAACCTTCCCCTCGAAAGTCTTGCATCTAGCTATCATACAAATTTCGTGGTTAATTTTTTCAAAAATTTGGAAATGTTTTTTTTTTTTTTTTTTGCCTTTAGATGCAGTGTTTTTTGGTGTTCGAAAACAAAGAAGCAAACAGAATGAACAGGACACTGGCACAACCTTCCCAGCCTGAAGAGTATGTGCGCGTGACCCAAATACTGGGAAAATGCCCCGATACCAAGAGAAGGGACCGGCGCAAGGATTGCGTTCCTAAAGAAGCAGTGTTCCGGAACAGCACTAAATAAGGCTACAGACGAAGATTTCTCCAGCTGAAACTAGACTTTCTCTTATTCAAGAGCAGCTCCTATTCTATGTGTTACTTTTTGGGATTTATCGGTACACACCAAAAATACAGAACCCAAATCATTACCCAAGCTCGATGCTCTAAGCCAGGGGTGGCCAGGCTGACCCGGTTAAGAGCCGCACAACAAACCACGAAACTTCCAAGAGCCGTGGGGGGGGGGGGGGGGGGCAAACTTTTGTCTAGAGCAATCAACGAAACTCGAACTACTTGCAGTCTATCCGATTCAGAAGCAGTCCAACTGTACGTAAGGTAGCACGCAGGAGCTCAAGACTATCAAACCGCTACCTGTCTTTCGGTTTAAAACACGTTCGATTTCTCTTTTTGGGGAAGTGCTCGTGTGACCGGGAGGGTGGCTTGGGGGGAGGTGTATAGGGGAGGGAGCCGCGAGCCGCACTTTAACACGCAAAGAGCCGCATGCAGCTCGCGAGCCGTAGCTTGGCCACTCCTGCTCTAAGCTGTTAGTGGCCCACTCTTTAATTTGATTCCATATAGGTTCCACATGAATTTTCTGGAACATGTAAAATCTTTATGTGGATCACTGATTATATCCAGGATGTGGGTTCTCTTCACTTCATTTTTGCTTTTTTTATCTGGAACAGGTTGGAGCTACATGGGTTGCTGTTCCATCTAAGTCCCAATCTCAACTTTCAGAAGGTGTCTTTTTTTATGTTTATTTTTTACAAATATTAATTGTCTGAAGCACTGCTCTCCCTGTATAGACTACGAAGGATATGGAACATGGTTCCTACCGGCTAAGCATAACTCCTAGCAAAAGAGGTCTAATGAAAATTGAAACCCAAGTGGAAGGAGACTGAAGGATTATTCACATGGTGCATCGTTTCAACGTGCAGCGGTTTAGCGAGAACCAAGATTTCTCCGAATCGGTCTGTTCCCTTGTCGAGTTTGACACACGAAATGTGACTTACTGTAAACGACTTAATTTTCGTGGGCTCTAATATTCGCGAATCGAGTGTGGCTTCCGTAGCGTTCACATATTGCCCGAATTGTTCGCGGGACTTACTTTCCCGAATTGTAGGCGATTCGCGAAAATTAGGTCCTCGCAAAAATTTAATCGTTTACAGTATTCACTCGCTACGAAATTTCGCCAACCCTTGTCATCTGCACAAGAACTATAGAGCATCTTGCATCAAAATGACACGAAGTATGCACAGTGTGCAGAGACAGTACAGGCAAATAATCTCAAAAGTGTTTAGAAAACTTTTGTGCCGCTAAAAGATCTGTTATTTCTAATGATCCTATTCATATGCAGTGCTTGCACTCATCACAACTGTTGAGAAGTCTGCAATGTGCCACCAACCCGTATCGCCCGTAAGCACCGCTTGTCACTCGCCGCCATGTTTGTTTTCTTTTCGGCTTCGACTCTGATATGGGACCGGCCAAGTCGGGCTCCTCCAAAAGCTCGCTCCGCCTCAAAAGTCAGGATGTCGCAGCAAAGTAGAGCGGCCATTGGCAGCGTCCGCGTTTATCCTTCGGGTGATCGACAGGCCTCGGTGAGGCTTCAGCAAAACCACACTTCGGAAGCGAGGAGTGCGCGCAACCTTTTCCCGAAGGCACGAGTCTCTTTCGGCCGCATTCAAACGGCGCATCTGTCTCGCGAAATTAGACTTCCCCAAAGAAATGTACCGTGTCAATAGACCTTATGAGAGCCATCATGGGGCCGGACAAACAAGAGGCCAGCCTCACCTGGCCCGGTGGCGGGTTCTTGAGGATGAAGGTGTTGAGCTTGTGGGCCCCGTCGAGGGTGCCGCTGTGGCCGCACGCCCGGCACTTGGTGGTGATGAGCCCCTTGCGCTGCAGCACCCCGAGCACCGTCTCGGGGTTGTCGCACGAGGCGCACAGCACGTAGCGGCGGATGAAGCCGTCCAGGATGTCCTGCAGCTTGGCCGCCTCATGGGCCCCGTTGACGATGTAGCGGTCGTTCTTGGCGTCCAGCTGCGTCTGGGCCCCCAGCTCGCAACCGAAGTACTTGGTCGGGTAGGTGGCCGGCCGGTTCAGGGCCTTGGCCACCTCCCCCATGTTTACCAGCACCGTCTTGATGCCGTTGCCCTTGCCCTCCACCTGAACACAGCGGGCACCCTTTCCAGCTCACCATCTTTCTCTCCTTCACCGGGGCCTCCTGAAGGACGCTGAGCCAACATCTAGACAACGGGGCAGTGGTACTGGATGTCTTATGTCACCTATCAGAGCCCAGGATTAAACGCCAATCAGCATTTGGTTGGGACTCGAGCTCAACTAGTGAGAACACAAGTTCCAGCCAAACGCCCTCCATCTGTGGACCGATTTGGTCTCCTGTAGGCTGTAGGTGATGTAAAACATCCGGCACTACACACTTGTCATCTAGAAGCTGTTGACTCCAACCCTACTGGCACGTCGGACATAAGCTCAGAGTTCGGAACATTCACCTCCACCAGATCTCGTGAAAGGACGGCGCTTTAGATGCCCCGCTTACACTGGTATTGCAACGAGGCAGCCACTCGGTACACGATCTAGAGCACTGCGAAAGCCAGTCTTGCCTGGTTATGGGTCGGTTTGGCAGGTCAGTGCCGGCCTTAAAACTCCGCAGGAGACACAGTAAAGGTCGGTGACTTAGAACGGTGACAAGGTTATTTTAACGCGCCGCTAGAGTGCCCCACCGTCAGAAACACGGTATAGATGTTATGAGGCGATTTTCAGTCCCCTCATTATCTATATTCTGTGGCTAGCAAAAACTGGCCCGCAAATGCAGTGCCAATTAAAAGGTCCCAATTCCGAAACTTTTCCTACACACACGAATGAATAGGTCAGTGAACATGAACGGCAGGAGGAACTGATCCGTCTCCACAATAGGTACGCAACACTCGACCATCCCTTAACGCAATGACCTGAACCCCCTCCCAACGCCGAAAAAAGTTTTTCCTAGGGGCACCTCCCACCACCCACCTTGGCAATGATCTTGGGCATCTTGTAGCGGTAGAACTGGTCCGTCAGGTTGCGGTTCACGTTGACGCTCCCCATGACGGCGGCGCAGGTAGCGGCGGTGGCTCGGGGGAGGGTTCACGCACAGGCACCGGGGGGGAGTGAAGGGAGGGAGCGGGCGAGGGGAGAGAAGAGAGGAGGGGGGAGAGAGAGAGGGGGGAGGGAATCTAGTCTGCACAGGGGGAGGGAGGATCCTCGGAAGAGAGAAGACAAGTCAGGACTGCAGGGCCTGCAATCTTTGGCGGGTGTAGGGGATAGCGTCTGAGCACAGTGGGCAGGGTGAGGGGGTGCAATACACCGGCGAGGTGGGAGAGAGGAAGGAAGGGGAACGACAAAGACGCAGGTTAGCAGTGTTTTCGACAGCTGCGCCGTCGGGGCACCCGCGCACGGCGGGGGCGGAGCAATTTAGGCACGCCAAGGTGAGAAGCCCTCAAAACGAAACAGCCCACCAATCGGGCTTCCGCTAAAAGACCACAGAGAAAGAAATGCGAGGCGAAAGAAAAGCGAGCGGGCACTCCACGTGTACATGCGGCATGCACTTATGTATGAGGCAACTCACCTAATTGTTCCGGTTTAAGTTCTGCGGGTTAACTGTTAATAGCATTACAATGTACGTCTGTTCTCCTGAAAGAGAAGACGCTGCCGGTCAGCACAGAAACCCAAATGGGGGACCCGACGTCCCACCAGGCAAATCTGATTAACGCACATCTGCATCAGCTCGTAGACGGTACACGGCTAACTTGCAAAACTAAGGAGCTACGCCAATATTACGCGGAGTTCTTGAGCATGGCTGAGTCAAAATAGAGTTGTGTGTGGAGAATCGGCTCTGAATTTTGGCCCATACACTTTCAGCTCCAGTTGACTCAACTGGAGCTTGAGCGCGTCTGAATGAGAGGGGTGTTAGCCAGCAGCTACCACCCAAGGTTGTCAATTCGAGATTGCTACACACTGTCTACTCTAGTTTCTGAGGCGAAATTAATGTTACAAGTCCCAGCACGGAAAGCAAAAGAGCAATGCAAATGTCTCTGGTCCAATCATGGCTTCAATGGACTTTACGAGCAGCTACAGAACAGGGTTCCTAACTTTCAGATAAAACCCGAATGCACGCAATATTTCTACCCCGAGCAAGTTTTATGAAAATCAGGTTATACCCAGTTTATCTTCGAATACAGAGATACGAGTCTCTCCAGCATAAAAATTAGAGCAATTAAAAAGAACAAAATGGATTTCAAATACATCCAAATCCCCTCCCCCAAAAGTATTCTTCCTTATATTTTTGGCTTAGAAAATAAAATATATCTTTAGCCCCCAACCAGAGATCTCGTGAAACACGAAACCCAGAAATAGAGAGCTTGTCCAGTAAAAGTTCACTGAAATGAATATTACGAGCTGTTGAACCGAGAATAAGGAAAGGGAGTAGGAGAAGTGGTAGCCAGTGGCCACCCTGCTCACCTGTCCGGGTGTTTACAGTGAAGACGGCCACTGGTCACAGACCCCCGGAAATGCATAAACCTGCCCGGCTCGATGGTGCAGCTACTAGGCTCTATCTGTTGCCGGTAGTTTGCTGGATTTCCTCGTCCCAAGAATTCTGGGAAGAGGTCATCGAGACACACTAACACCTCATGCCCGACACCCGCCAAATAGAAGAGAGTCCAAAACAGTCTTGAAAGCGACATCAGACTAGTATTGGGCATCGGAATGAGTCGGTCAACTGGCTTCTGGACCGATGGGTGGCTGTCCACTGAGACATATGTACCCTTGAGTATCATAAACTAATTTTTTATAGGAAATTTATTGTGTTTGTCACATCTCGTTGTTTTCTAACACACTCTCGAGTCAAAGATTCTGGGAAGACTTGCACTTTCCACAGTAAAGTTTATAACAAAAGCCACCAACAATAGTTGTAGAAAGGGACTTTTTATAATCATTTTAAAGCAGCCCAAAGTTGCTAAAAAAAACTTTTACGAGAGAAAAAAGAAAACAGCGGTGTCACACGTGTGTAGACAGCTCATTAAACACATTAAAAAAAACCTATATTGTACTTTTTTTTATAGTATGTTTGACAATCATATGTGAAGCATATGTGCTGCACAGCCAGAAAGTCTTGCTTTCAGTTTAACTGTCAATTCTATGCAAGTACTATAGAAATAAAAAAAAGTGCAGCTGCTTTTTTTTTTTTCTTTGGCACCCCTTAAATCTTTTTTTTTTTTTGTAGATTATTAGATTTAGTCAACTAGCCAACAAAAGACAGTTCTAACTGTTTGGTTAGGTGACAAGTCCAAGAAATCTTACTCCCCCAAGTATGAGCGAGGTCAACGACCCCACGGCAATCCTATTCAAACAATGTCAACCCAGCCAGATGCAGAACCCTGCCAGCCCAGCTGCTGCCTCGAAAGAAACCATACGCTTCTTCAAAACCGTACTACAATGCTTAATCAAACAAAAAGAAAGCAACTGTGGAGCGGCATTCCGCCGTCACTTGTCTCAAATGTCGCATACCAGTAGTTTATGAAAACGGCTCTCTCCACATCTGGCAGGGCAAGGACAGTTACGTATATTATAATACAATTGATTACACTTTTTTTTTTTTTCCACGTTTTACAGCTTAACTCTCACATAAGCCAAGAAGGCTTGAGCGTGGGACGCGGCAATAGCGGTGTGGGGAAAAAAAACAAGCAACCTTTTGAAAACTTAATTTAAATGTCCAATAAAATTATAATAAAAAAAACATTGCTTTACTGATATTTAATATTGTCGCCAGCACTCGCAACGACCAAAGCAAGAAAAGAGCGATACCTACATCGACATAGATCGGAGGCTTCAGAAACGACACGGCACATTAGCAAATGCGAAGTAGAAGCCGACGCTATATGAACGTTGCCCTCAACCCAAGGGTCCCCCTCTTTTGAAGACATCTATAGCAACGTAAAGATTGGAATGAAACGCTTAGTCAAGCTAGTGCGCTCGGCAAACGGACGAAAGTTGTTCAAGCAACGGAGCAAAGCATCACACTCGGCAAAGTCCTGTTTCACCACTGACACAACACACTCAAGTACTGAAACACAAACGCTTGGCAGTTTTTTTTTTTTTAATGTGTTGTGGAATTTTGAGCGACACTTAATTGCTTTTCAGATATTTTAAGCACCTTCGTGCTCCAGAAAACAGTTGACATTGGCCAAATGCTATAAAAAAAAAAAAAACTGGCAAAAAAAATGTATTGATTCTATAGTTATCACATGGTGCATAGTGACAATATTTGAATGCAATAGGAGCCACAAAATTGGTGCAAAACAGTCGTTTTGAGGCCCCCGAAGTATGTATGGAACAAAGTGGATGAGTGGGCTTTCAGCCCTTTCAGTTCTGTTACATCCTACTGTCAAGTAACAAACACCGGCCAAATGGTATCTTTCAGGCGCAACTGACTTCACCTTGCAGCAAAAAGTTAGTTAAAGGAGCCATTCATTTGTGTCCACACCCCCGTCCTCTATTGTTGACTCCAAACTCGTTAAAAGCAAACCAATGTCGAAGGACTGTAGTCTGCCCATTTTCCACACAGCTCCAAATTAAGGCTGACAAAATTACTGTTTTTAATCGGAAAACAGCCATCTTCTGCCAGTTTAAGGCATCTCTTAACTAGCCAATGATAAAAGCAAGGCTTCGTTCGCTGTTCCTGCAGCTTAGGCATATCACTAGAGGTACAACTACGCTAACTAAACTCCTGCCAAATAATATATTGGTGCACAGTGAAACCAACCAACCCTGCTGCAGCCTTCTGGATTTAGTCCTGGTTGTACACACTAAATCGAAATACTTTCTTCCCCGAGACCAGTGTTTCAATATGTTGACATTTTGGGAACTGCCTAGACCTAGCAGCTGGCTGCCGAATACAAACACTGAGCTAAATCTCGGTTCAAACAAATAAGCACTTACGTAAGCGTTTTTTCGTGAGCTATGCATTACCGCTGCAATCGAAGAAGGGAGACAGCGGAGCACTGTACAGCACTTCACGTAACGAGTCGTTCATACTAAGTGACATATCGAACTGGTTCTCTGTAATCGATTTATTGCCAAGTCTCACCGCCGCACATCCCTGAACTGTTCAATAACACTCACTCTGGCAATACGGAGTCAGCTAAAATCAGCAGGTTGAGGATGTCATTTCAGGGTCAGAAATCGGTCTCAACATCATCACTTGTGACGTGAGTGCTTTCAAGCCCTGCGCGGGTTGTCGGCGCTAGGAAGTGGACTCTAAACCGAAACGCTTCACTTTCCAGTAGTTACCGATCATCGCGGTCAACCGAACGCAGATTGACAGGCCTCACGCTCTGTCCACGGCCAAGTCGACGACACCAAGGGCTATCTTGCGGCTTCACTCGCGCGCAGAGAGCAGTTTCGTTCGGCAGCACCGTAGGCGAATGGACAACGGGTGCCCCCTATGAAAACGGTACGTGGCCGATTTCGACAGATATTTGTTTCGGCCACCCCCTCCCCTGCTGCGTGAACTCGGCAAAAGGGAAGGCGACGACGGGCCTCAACTCATAACCCAGGTTTTCTGATTCAGAAACTACGAACATGTCAATGCAGCAGAGGTCGGCGATTCGTGGTATCTACCAAAACCAAATTGGGGAAAAAAAAAAAAAAAAAAAGATGTGAAAACTGGCCACGAGACAGTGATGGCAGTTGAGTGATTACCAGCATCAGCTACGTCGCACCACTGATGAAATAGGGTACCCAGTTTTCCGAAGTGGAGATTAGAAGCCCTAACGTGCGGCTCGTCTGCACCCGGTGAATACTTCATGAACGCTACCATCGTCCGCGAGCAAGTTTGCCCCGAGCTCCCGCGAAGAGCTCCCGTCGAGCGCTTTAAGCCTAACGTATGCTGGCACCAGGAAGAACGGCGGCCGTTGTCAACGAAAACCAAAGCATGGGGAAGCCAGAGGCACCGGTAGTTCACTTACCGATCCACCAAAATAAAGACGTCATATAAAACTGTTGACCAGTGCTGTGGTGTGCGGAGAAACACGGTTGAAGCTCAATCACCGAAGAAATGGTGGCGCCTGGGGTGGAAAGGTTCCTTCCACCGACTGCTGCCGTGGGAGAAAAAAAAAGAAAGAAAAACCGCAGATGCTTAGGAGCAGGGGTCAAGCCGCACTGCCGTGCGGCGGAATCAAGGAGTCGTCGTAAGGGAAATAGGAACCTTTCGGAGGAAATAAAATATGCCCACACGGGAAGGCCGAAAACACAGTCACCACTCACCCGAATACTGCGAGTCTGCAGCGCAGCGAGCGACCAACACGACGACGCATCTGCAATGGGTTCCCGGATGTGTTTGGTTTCGTAGTCAGAAAATACTCTTTTTCGCTAGCCTACACCAAATTTTTTGGAAAAGTAAAGAGTCCAATATTCGTAATTTATTCATCCTTTTTTACTGCAACCACAGTGACTTTTGGAGAGCCTCACAGAAACCGCAACGGAATCATTTGTATTGACTGGACAAATTTGGTAGCAGAAAGGAACAATCTTACAACCATGTCTACTCTGACCCGCTCATAAAGTTTTGACTTGTTCATTTTACTACAACTACAGTGTTACAGTTACTGCAGCGCGCAAAAAAAGGAACGCTGTTCAGAAATTTTTCTGCAATTAGCAGTGAAGGGAAAGAGACACATAAATAATCTCTTCGTGGAAGAATAAGCTCATGATACTTTTGATGAACTGGTTTAATCAAAGTTTCATGCGCGTCGGTCTGCTCAAATGGCGCATAACCTGCTGCGCATGCGCGTTGAGCAATGTCTCCCACGATGTCTCCTATTGCCGCGAAATAAGCAAGCCAAAAAGTCGCATTTGGGCCACAGATTACAGCTGTCATGGCGGCGCAGTATACATGTTTGTCGTGCCAGGTGATTTTCGCCAATGCGCAGCTTCAGAGGAGCCACTACAAATGCGACTGGCACCGGTATAACCTGAAACGGAAGGTAGCCGCCCTTCCTCCGGTGACGGCCGAAGAGTTCCAGCGCCGGGTCCTCGCGCTATCCGCTAGCGAAACGACCCCGGATTGCAGCTACTGCCAGGAGTGCGGCAAGCAGTTCGCCACCCGAAAGTCCTACGAGAACCACGCCAAGTCCAAGAAGCACCAGGAAGCGGTGCTCAAGTTCCACGCGCGTGATCACGGCCCCGAAACGGCCAAGAGTCCTCCACTTCCGACAGATGGCAAGATCAACGGTGACGACGGCAGCGATGACGACGGCGACGACAGCGACTGGGAAAGCGTGGACGAGGAGCAAGACCGCATCCCGCCGAACTGCTGCCTCTTCTGCGACCATCAAAGCACGAACTGCGAGAGCAACGTGGAACACATGACGACCGCCCACTCGTTCTTCATCCCGGACGCCGAGTACCTAGTGGATCTGGAAGGTCTGCTCACATACCTGGGCTACAAGGTCGGCGTGGGCAAAGCCTGCCTTTGGTGCCGTCACCAGCGCAGCTACGGCACTCTCCGCGCCGTCCAGCAGCACATGGCCGACCGGGGACACTGCAAGATGGATCAGGATGGCATTGACGGCCTCATGGAGTACGCTGACTTCTACGACTACTCGCCCAGCTACCCGGACCCTTCGACGGACCCCGACGAAGAAGTGGACGTGCCGGTGCTGGAAGGTGACGGTTGGCAGCTGGTCTTGCCTTCGGGCGCCGTAGTGGGACATCGTTCGCTGGCTAGGTACTACAGGCAGAATCTTCCTGCTGAGGCCTCCTCCAGGAACAGGGAATCTGCCAACAAGCTGTTGTCACACTACCGGGCCCTGGGATGGACAGGATGCACATCGAGGGAAGATGCAAGCCGCAAGGCCAAGGACATACGCTACATGCGTGCCCTCCAGGCCAAGCAAGCCGTCCAGCTGTCAGTCAAAGCCAACAAGTTCCAGAAGCACTTCAGGCAGCAGGTGCTGTTCTAGGAGCCCTACCTCCTCTGGGCCATGGGACGCTGTATAACCAAGAGGGGTCCGAGTGGGGACTGGGATGCCCGTTGTGTGCTACATTTAAATAAAACGAATTCTTATTTGTTGTGTTGATGCAGGTCTGTTGGCCCTTTCTCTTTCAGTAGTGTGCTGCATGGTGGAGCAGCTGAACACTGCACAGGAAATTACTTCTGGTCTTCCAATGCTACTGATGCTCTATCATTGTGGAATTTCCAGGAATGTTTTGTTTTACTTCGCAAACATGTGATGCATACTTCTCTCAGCATCTCCTTCTAGACCTTGAAAACATTGCACCAAGTGTACTTTACAATTTGCCATGGATAACTTGGTTCTTCGAAGTCTGAGGGTACACGGGACTTACCTCATTGTAGTTTACCTGATGCCTTCGAATAGTTCTTTTTTCGTGTGATTTTCTGAGATGGTGTTGTATAAAGCGTGTTTAAAGCCCTTTTATTTATTTTTTAATTTGAGATTTGCCAATGCTGAGCTCTTGGGAGAAATGCAAAAATGTTGGCACGCACGACGTGTGGATGTAGCCAACCAAGGATATCACGTTACTAATCCAATAATTGGTTTTGAATTTAATGCGCAAAATAAGCTAAATTTAAGAAGACCGCACAAATGAAACTGAGCCGAGAAGTCCTCCAGCCAAAAGAACCCAGAAACGAAACTTTGACGTATCCGGACACCTGCACAAAAAAAGTCCTCCCGAGCCAAATCCAGATCCGAAGCATCGCTGGCACCGCCATGTTTCTTTTTGAAAGTGGGGTCGTGCGGTGGTGCGGTTCCAAGTCTTGCAGGAAGAGTTTATTGTTTGAAGGTTGTGAGGAAGCTTTGTTTTACGTCATGGAAACGCACCAAGAACAACTTCTGTGAGAACCACCGAGCTCATTTCGCAATATCGGCTCCTCCGAGCCACCACCTCAAAAAGTCGCAGCCGTGTTTGAAGAGTTCCGTGCGCATCGTCAGGACCACGGAGCATTCTTGCGGTTGTTGATTCGATGTGTGATTCCAACTGTTCCAACGGCTTTCGTTGTTCCCAAGCAGACATGAAGCGCGTGCGCGTGAAGCTGTGCGCGTGCACGACGGGGGACGCGGTCAAGCTGTCCCCCAAGCACGCCGAATGGGCCGACAACAACGTCGTCGCGTTGACGAGCTGGGAGAACGTTCGCCTGTCTTCGCCGGGGCTCTTGGTGCCCTGCGAACTGATCGAAGGCTGCGACGAAGCGTGCGCTCGGTCCGTCGGGGCCGGTGTGGTACTACTGCACGTGCACGAGCAGTTTGCGCGTCGCTACAGTCTGTCGGAGCCTCTGGCTCTTGTGTCACCGCTGAACTGGCCCCGGCTAGACCGCCTTTCGGTGCTGGCTACCGACGGGCAGCGCTACGAGAAGCTGAGGGACGGGCAAGCCCTGCGCGCCATGGCCGAGGAGCGGAGACTGTGCCGCGTCGGCGACTGTCTGCAGCGAGATCTGGTCGTGGTGGACTGTCAGCCGACGCGCCAAGGGGTGCTCGTCCCGGAGACTCAGGTGGACCGCAACCCTCTGAAACCCTCCAACAAACGAATTATCTTTTAACGCTACAGAGCCGTAATATGCTGTCGAGACGTCAAACAGTTAATTCTCGCCGTTGAGTCGCCTGTTTGCCGAACAATAATAATAGGCGGCTAAACCGAAACCAGAGGAACAGCGCGGCGCAGCGTGACGTCAAAGACTCCGGAAGTTGCGTGTCTGGTTTTACGGTTTTGCTTTCCGGTGGTCGGAAGAAAATACCATTTTTTTTTTTCCCTGTTACTTTTATTTATGAATATCTGCCCCTCACAGCTTAATATTTCTAAAATATTCCGAGTTATGTATCGTCATCCTGGAACTGCGAAAAAACGTCTGGAAAGCCCCAGAAACCCGTGTGAGTTTTAAACAGACGGAATTTTGAGTCCCTGCTGCAACTGCGCTGTGGTGGGCATAGCCCGAGATAGAGACAACACAAACAGCCTGCCTCTGTCACACCCTCTTTCCAACTCCGTGAGGCATTTGTCATCGGTTACAACAAAACAAGATACGCTCCGGCCTCCTAGTGGGAGGCAATTAATGCCGAGTCACTACGTCTCCCCCCACTAGCTCAACACGCACAGTAACACAGTTCACACAGTGACACATTATTCTTGTTGTGTTCGTCCATTTTTTTATCGTTCCCCATCTCAGGGTTTCCAAGATGTCGATTAATTACCAGCTCGCCTGCACTCTATCACTGCTTACAATAAGTGATATTTTTAAGTGGGTCTGCGAAGATGGTCATAAGTAAGCATGTCAGGTTGCCTACTGGTTTATGAGCTACACCTTAAGCTTGTGTTTGATTCTCTTTGCATTGCCGTCACAGAAGAACCGAAGGTTCTTCGTTGTCAGGACTATCGGAGTGGTTCTCAGCCTCTGAATCCGAGTTTTCTGAACACGTAGGCACTTCTGTCTCCCCGTGGTCTACTGGCGAGTTCCTTCCTGCATCGAAACCGTTTAGGGCTCTTGGCCTCAGGTGCTCACTGTGCACAAAGCAAATTTTACCAGCAACTCGCACCAAGTATGTAATTTTCTTCGTCGCCTTTCCTCTAGCCCATCCTACCTCCTCCCCTCTTACGTTTCGCACCCACACTTTGTCCTCGACTTTAGATTCCATTATTCTTGCAAGTTCGTCAACCCTCTTCTTGGCTTCATGTTGCTTTTCTCGCAGCACAATAAGAAAACCGGGTTTCAGCAAAACGAGACACATTCATGGCAAGCGTCTTTCCTGTTACCACATGGGGAGTTGTTTGGTACTGGAACAAAAAGTTTGATAGCTTCAACTGTGCTCCTCTTGTCACAGCCGCAAACCCTGTCCTCCGGTAGCTGCTGCAAAGGGATCTTTTCACCGTTTGAACTGCACGTTCGGCCAGTCCATTGGATGCAGGGTGGTAAGGGGGCGTAGTCGTGTTTCTCGCATGAACAATAAGAAACCTTCCAAGACCATTTGCACTCCATTATCGGTGACCACTTCTTCGGACAACCCAAACTGCGAGAATATAGTCTGCAGCTTTTCTATGGTGTGCCCGGTGGTCGTAGAAGGCATTAAAATAGCCTCCAGCCATTTTGAGTGGTCATCCACTAGGATTAGTCCTTCTGTGCGAAGTCTAGGTGCACACTTTCGAACACCCTAGCAGACAGCGACCAAGGTTGAAGAGGCACACGGGGGTATGTTGTTCTGCTTCGCACGTTTGCACCAGGTTCTCAATTGGCAGCGTCTGACCCACTTCACCAGACGTGCTGTCTTGCAAGCGCCTTCATTTTAGATGCTTCTGGGTGTCCTTTATGCAGAAGACGTATGATCACCTCGTGCAGAGCTTTCGGAATAACCACTTGCGTCCCCCATACCAAGCAGTCCTGGTCAGTAGACAACGCATCTCTTTTCTGAAAGAAGGGAATTAAGTCCGGATCGTCTACTTTTTTAGGCCATCCTCGTTTCGTAAGTTTGATAATCCAAAGCAGTAGTGGGTCCTTCTTAGTTTCTCGCTGCAGTGCCCAACTGGTGACGGGAACATACTCGAGCGATGAAAAGTAACCATGTTGAATTAACCTGAGACTGGGGTAGAGAAGAAACATCAAAACGTAGAAGGGACAGAAAATAGACAGGACGACGTCCCTTCTACGTTTTGATGTTTCTTCTCTACCCAGTCTCAGGTTAATTAAACATGGTTAATATTCACCAGCTCGCCTGCACCCTTACGATTTTTTTCTATGATGAAAAGTAGTTCACTTTCACTAGACGTCGTCCTCTAGGCGTCGTCCTTGGGGCCGTCCTAGACGTCGGCCTCTAGGCATTGTTCTCGACGTCGTTTTAGACATCGTCCTCTAGGCGTCGTTCTCAACGTCGTCCTTGAGGTCATCCTAGAAGTTGTCCTAGACGTCATTCTTGATGTCGTCCTAGACGTTGTCCTCGATGTCGTCCTAGAGGTTGTCCTAGACGCCATACTTGGTGTCGATCTCTAGGACATTGTCCTCAATGTTGTCCTATACGTCAACCTAAACTTTAATATGTGTAGAAACATTACTCAAAAACATTTCGCCCACGGGACTATAATGCTTTCGCCTTCCTACACGTAAGCAGTTATAAGTGTCCTCCTGTAATTTTTTCAGTAACAAGAAAACAAGATATGCTCTGGCCTCCTAGTGAGAGGCAATTCATGCCGAGTCACTACAGTCCCAAATGTTTTTTCTTGAATGTTCAGGCCCTGTGTGTTGTTTTGACTGTAGAAATCTATAGCCTGTTGCAGATTAAGAAAAGTAGGACAAGCTACTCCCACAAAGCCCTTCCCTCTTTCTACTTTGGCAGAGTTAATACTGGAGAGGAGAAAACCACCAATCATGGCAAGCAGAGAGCTTTGTGCCTTGTCCTGCTTTTCCTAATCTGCTACAGCCATGCACAAATACCTCGTCATAGGTCGTTCAATGCGTCTCAAGCCCCGTTCACACTCTTGCGACCTCTTAAACCTGGGTTAATTACAACTTCTTAAACCAGAGGACACACTGGCATTGTGGCGCCATCTATGCGGTGACCCTGGAACTGCATTTCACAAGAGCGAAGGTTTTGCGGGATTTCCGAGGTCAAATGTGCGTAATACCCATAGAAAGCCTCGTTTATAACATTGACAAAAGTTTTTCGAGCCAAGAAAGAAAGGATAATGCGCGAGAGAAATAAAAAAATTATGTCGGACCGTCGAGTTTACACTGCTACCCAATAGATGGCGCCAGTGTGTCCTCTGGTTTAAGAAGTTTTAAGGAACCCAGGTTTAAGAGGTCGCAAGAGAGTGAACGGGCCTTCACAGATTAGTAAGGAGAGGTACTCCCTGCTGCTACTGCTAACGCCGATTTCAAGCACAGTCATTACAGTGTTTTCCGAAACGAAATGATATTTGTGTGACTGCTTGCCACATGTCGCCTGATTGGCCTTGTGTGGATGACAGGTGCTGGTGGTACACAGGCCCTTGGAGGGCCAATCGCAAGACCTGGGAGCCATGCTGGGGCTGGTGCGCTACGCGGGACACCTGGTGCTGCCATCCCTGGGCCGGAGGCGCGCCTGCAGCCAATCGCCGGTGGGAGAACACTCCGGGAGTGACTGGCTCCAAAAGGCTTTGTTTGCGCCACTCAAAGGTGCCAGCGTAGGCTCCATAGACACGTTGACAGAAAGGCAGGGAGGAGCTTTTGTTGTCCCACCTCCAGCGCAAGCTTTCTACCTTTGACAGCGCCTTAGTGTCTCGTGCACCTCAAGTGCGTGCGCGCAGCCAAAGCCAGGCTCGAAGCTTGTGCTGGAGGCCAGGTGTTTGAAAGAGACACCCTGCCATTCTCACTCTGTCAGTGACTATAGTGCAGAATCGGTGCAATTGGCGACAGTTACGATTTGAAGATGCAATCCCTGAGCTTTAGGCCATGTCAGGAAACTCGGGCGATGGCGTTTTGCTCTATTGAAAATTATTTTAATCTTTCTGGAGGACGGAAAGCATTTCCTGGGATTTCAGATAAAGCTTCAAATAATATGACAGCAATGATTTAAATCAGCAAGGTGGCTGAAATGTTGTCACTTGGAAGCGCAGCTCATGTATGGTGGCTCTAGGTGTCGGGGCGTCACTGAGTCGGAGTTGGTTTCAGACGTCGGTGTCTCTTGGAGTTCACGTGGCGTCCTGGCTGCCCTTCCTGGGAGAGGAGGGCCCGGACCCCCTCAACTCGGTCTTCCTGTCCAGGGCTACCCTGGCGACCCTGGGGCTGGCCCCCGGAGCGTGGGCGTGGGCACGGTTGCAGGGGGCACCCTCTTCGAGGTGGGCACCGCCTTCACTCGCGCAACGCTGGGGGCGTCGGCCAGGCCACCTGGCCACCCATAACCACTGGGAACCTTGCTGGGACTCCCGTCCTGCGTGGCTCTGGCCCAAAGTCCCAACCGTTGTCTCCCAGTGGGCTCGGTGCTGGGGCGACGCTGACTAGGTTTGACCAAAAGAAAGAGGCGGGGGTGATGTTTTTGGATTTGTGCCAATCCCCCATAGGTCATCCTGGTGTATCCCGCACTGTCTGGTGATATTTACAAAATTGCGGAGGGGGAGGGGGGAGGGAGGCTAATTGGCTTCGAAGGGCAAAGGGAGGAATTATATTTTTGGTTTTAATGTCTAAGCCAGGTGGCGCAAGCTGCCGCCCGTTATAAAGGGTACAGCCATTAGCATCCATCCATCCATGCCCCATGTCTGTTCTAAAATGCAAAGGGCTTAGTCATGCCCTTCATGAAAAAGCAACAGATGTACCTAGAGCCCTGGGTTTTGCCAGAGAAGATGGAAGGGTCGATTAGGAGTATAGTAGAGTAGAGGCAAGAAAGAGGTGGTTAGAGTCCTGTTGGATACTGTCTAGAGAAAATTCAGTGAAGTTACAAATAGCTAGCACCGCGGGGGTGGGGCAGGCAGGCAGGACAGAGGAAAATTGGGACTGAGTCCCGCGTGGCTCTGACCCAAAGTCTCAGTCCTGTCCCCCAGTGGGCTTAGTGTTAAACGGATGCTGAAGTGGATTTTAAGATTGTCTTTTTATGGCACAAACTCAATCCATGCACCCTAAGCATCCTATCGAATCTGAAATTACAATCCCGTGTTGCTTTTTTGTCCTTAAAAACGCGACCAAACACTGCAGCACGCACCTTTTTCTGAATTATCTAAGAAAAAAGCCCGTCGCGTTGTTTGATTGCATATTTAAAGGCGAAGAAGACCACGCTTGATGGTAATTTTGGGTTTTATAGGATGCTCAGGGGTGCATAGATTGAGTTTTCTTCATGAAAAGACAATCTCAAAATTCACTTTAGTGCCCACTTTAAGGTGACGCCGACAAGGAGGATTGACCAGAAGAAGATTGGTGACTCCCTTGGCGGTGGGAGGAGGAGGTGGGGGAGGTGTGATGCTTTTAGTTTTTTTGCCCAGTTTCCCAAAGGTTTTCCTGGCAATCACCCTCATGGCCTGGTGATAATTACAGAAATGCACATTGACTTGGAACTGCTAGAAATTATGCTTTTAAGTTTTTAGGCTAGGTGGCGCAAGCTTCCTTCCCTTTATAAAAAGTACAGCCACTAATATGTACCCATCCATCCTTAGGATATGGATTTTCAGATACTCTAAAGTGTAAAACAAACTATTTTAATTAAAAATGAAAAACAGCACAAAGGCACGGACAAGAACCTTCTCATTCTTGTCCGTGTCTTTGCGCTGTTTTTAATTTTTAGTCGTGAAATACCAACTAGCCCACACTTCTATCTTAGTCAACTTTATTTTAAATTATTAATAAAAAATTGAAATCGTTTGCATAGAAGTTGGGGAGCACCGTTCACAAGTTGAACTTTGTTTAGTTTCACCAGAAACTCGAAGGTGCGCCAATCCAGTCAAACCTCAAGGTCCGAAAAAGTTCTTTACATCCTTATAGTCACTGACGAAGTGAGAATGCCCAGCCTGCAGCATGGTGGAAGGCTCCATGCCTTCCACTATGTTTTGGCTGCCCGCGCTTGCTCGTGGTGCACAAGACTCTGAAGTGTGGTTTTAACGTAGGAAGCTTGCACTGGAGGCAGGACAACTGGAGGTCCTTCCTGGCGTTCTCACCTTGCGAGTGACTATAGTCGTAGGTGCTGACATTGAGATCATCCGCATTTATTTGCCGCAGAGTCGGAAGCATCTGTTCTGCTAGCAGTGACGGCGAGTTGTGTTGTACAAACGATAGGGCGCTACTCGAGAGGGCGGCTCGGTTGCGTTGGCAGGAGGCGGGCAGTGACCCTGAGCTGCGTGGAGAAGTTGTGTCCAGCTCCCAGGCAGCCACCTCGGGCGTCGGCCGACCCCTCGCCGGCGGAGGTGGCGCTGCTCACTCCCCAGCTGTGGTTCCACCTGCAGGAGCAGCCGAGCGTCCTCGTCTGCCCCAGTGCGCTCCTCTCCCTTGTGAGTGGAACGCTTCCCAGAGCACTTTGTGCCTGTGCCACTGGTTTGTGTCAGAATTGAGAGTGACCAGATATACCTGCATGGTTGTACATCTCTCACAGCCAACGTTACTAGAAAAACTCTGTTGGGAAACTCGCACTCGTAATGCGGATCCCTCGCGTCCACCGGAACTGAGCCACCGTCACCCAGATTCGATTACAGTGTCGGCACTTGGCAGTCAGTTTGTTCTGTTAGTTTGTCTGCAGTTCGTTGGTAAATTGACGGTACATTATCTGTTTCGAGACAAGGGGATGAGCAAAAGTTCACTTTGCAGACACAGGTAAGATTTTGTTTTTTTGTTCTGTGCACTTTACGGATTGGGCAGCTCACAAGAAATCCGTAGGATGGCGTGACTCTTTCTTCTTTTCCGTTCCAGTTTATATAGATCCCGAAGTGGCCGCCGAGGCAGAGACGGCGGCGCTACGATCTTGTCGAGCTTGGCACTCGTGAATTGTTGGGAGCCAGTTCTCCGTGGAGGCAGGCGTCTATGGTAGCTTTCCAACTGATTTCCTTTAGTAACATTGGTTGTAGTGAAAGAAAGGAAGGCCAAAAGGATAGGGAACATCACCCCAGCGAAGTTGTCGCAACGTCAAATCGGCAAGACGGAGAACTTGCAAAGGAATCTTTTAGAAGCAATGTGGGGGCAATTGATGTTTCGCTGATCGACTTACAAACTAAGCTTTTCCCTGAAGAAGCTATAAAGGCTCGCATTTGCGTTTGAGTGTGACGAAGTATGTTGTATCAGCTTGCGAGTGACTACGACGAGATAATGCCCTGGCGCCATCTATCGGGTGTCCCAGGAACACTTTTTTTAGTGACTGTCAGCTTTTCGGCGCATTCTTGGAACGTGCAGACCTGTCCCGGGCCGAGAGAGTGCCTGCCGCCACCGTACGCCACTGAGTTCCACCTGGCCATGGTGCACAGCCCGGGCTACAGCGTGCAGCTTCACTGTGCGGCACTGCTGCAGCAGCACTTTGCACAGCCCAGGTAACGATTGCTTTCTTTCAAAGGTGGAGACTGGAATGGCAGCTAGAGCTGCTAGGAAAGGACATTTTGCAGCAGCCAGGAAATCGCCACTCTGTTATCACTAAGATGTCTATCTGAAGTGTAGATGACCTTGCCTGCATTATTTGGACAGGACAGGTAACTGTTGTGCAAAGGCACAGCTGGATCCCGATCCCTGTCTTGTTAAGAACCGTAAATCCTGAGCATCATCCTGAACCTCAAAGGATGTAACCTTTTGAAAACTATAAATGTGTTCTATCGCAATTTCTGGGAGGATAGTTGCCCACGTAAGATCAACAGTCCTGTCATGTAGTCCTTCATATTAGAGCGCAGCTCTTAGGCGCCCGTTTCCGGCTTGAGCGGCGTCGCCGTCGGCGTAACCGCGCGGTGCATGATGGGTAAATTTCCCCGCTATATTTAGCGGAAAAATTTTCCCCGTTAAATTTAGCGTAAAAAGTTTCCCCGCTAAATCTAGCGGAAAATTTTTTCCCGCTAAATTCAGCGGAAAATTTTCCCCGCTAAATCTAGCGGAAAATTTTCCCCGCTAGCGGAAAACATTTTCCGCTAAATCTAGCTGAAATCTTTCCCCGCTAAATCTAGCGGAAAATTTTCCCTGCTAAATCTAGCGGAAAATTTTCCCCGCTAAAATTAGCAGAAAACTTTCCCCGCCCCCCCCCCCCTCGAGGTCAAGTGACCCCCCCCCCCCCCCCCCGTGCCTTCCCCTCCTCCTCAAGAGCTGCGCTCTAATTCGGCGTTACAGGGAGTTGTAAACGGCTTTCTTTTTTGTTTCTGCTTGATAAAAAAAAAAAAAAAAGACAGTGTTCCTGCAGCCTTGCTTTGAGAAAAGGCATAAAAAAGGTCCCCTTTTGAGGTTCACAATGTCATTGCAAGTAGGTGTCCGAAGCTTTAAGAACGACTCGAATCAATCCCGTGGTGTTTCTCATTGTGCCTTGCTTTGTCATCAGGTACCTGTGCAAGGGCGACATTGTCAGCATTGGCTTGAGGGGTATGTAGAGGCGTAGGGATTGGCCCAAGTGGCGAATGCACAAATGGTGTTCACCACCTCCTCAGGTGTCGCTGCTCAGACGGAGCCTGCCGAGGACGCCCCACAAGAAAGGTGAGAATGATCACTTCATTTGTTAGGATGCTCAGTCAGTGTTGGCCTTGCTGCACCTCACATGCAGGTAACAAGTACAGTGAAAGTACCATTAGAGCATCTTATTCTGACAGCCCTCCCAGAAAAGAAAGAAAACAGTGTTGTGTATGTGTCTGCTACTGAACTCTTCCAAGGAATAAATGCAATTGCCAGTATGGAAAGACTGTTTCTGCTAACGACGCTACAACATGTTCGTTTGTTTTTGCCCTTTCGTCGCGCTACAGTTTTCTTGGTATATTTTTAAAAACCGTGGACGTGCGGGAACACTAGAAGATGGGGTGTTTGGTTTTTGCCCTTTCTTTTGGCGAGTCTGTCTCTGTCCAGCTTATCCAGAGGATTAATTGAAATTCTGCATCCATACTAAATCCATGCAACACTCTGTGAAGCAAAACTCTGACCTGTTTCGGCACATTTATAACGAATCCCCTTCCTGCGGCTACTTCTGCCCCCTCCTACTCCTCTTCCTCTCAGGAGTGCCGTGGCATTCTTCCGAGTGACCCAGATGCGAGGTCCTTCAGACGCCCCGGGCTTCTTGTGCCACCGTGACCACAGTCGCCTGTACCAGGTCGGGAACTCCCTCATCATGCCACTCCTGGCCAACTAGAGTTTGTGTCAGGTTAAAAGTAGCAGGACAATCCCCTCCCACAAAACACTCTGCTAGCCATGTTGATGGGTTCCTCCTCTCCAGTGTTTGCTTTGTTAAAGAGTAGAGGGTTTTGGGGAGGAGCTTGTCTCGCTATTTTTAACCTGCAACGGACTATAGGTAGCACACTGCCTGCACAGCCGGTCCCACAGCAGCTTCTCTATAGCCACAGTTCCCACTGGCACTTATTTTTAGTCTGCTGATGGGACACGAAACCAGCCATCAGATTGATGGCCATTAGCACTTCCTAGTCGAATGTCGGGCTGTTTGCTCTCCAAACTTGATCATGAGTGAATACAGAAAAAAAAGAGGTTTTATATCAACATTTGCTGCCTCTGTGACCCAACAGGGCCAGCCTCTTAAATGCACCGTCATCGTCGAATCAGAAACCAAACTGAATGGGCGCATTCAGGGTTGTCCCCACTGTGGGCAGCAGTGGTTTTTTCCACCCACAAGTCTGGCTGACCGCCCATATCTATGTCCAGTCCACCTCTATTTTTTGTCTCCACTGGACAACATGATGCTGAATTTGAGAATGCACGATTCCCCACATTGTTGTTTGGCAGACTTGCGTGCCACTACACGACGGAACTAACCTCTGCTGCGTGGCAAAGAAAGTGCCGAGAACACCGAGAATTGCAGTAATTGCCCCCTCCTCCTCCTTCACAATACCCTGGAAATTGTCAGATGTCCACATCTAAAAAAGTTTCTGGGGAGAACTCTGGGTACGCTTTGAGCGGAAGCTGATGTGAGGGGTGAATTCGGTACATTGGAAACTTGCAGGCCGGCACCACGCGCAGCTACGTGCCGTCGACGATGGAGGCGTACGCCGACCGGGGACCACCGCACCCTGTGTGGGACTGCCCCCTGCCACCGCACCTGGGACCCTGCGTGGAGCGGCTGCAGTCCCTGCTCATGCCCTTTTTGCTGCGCCCGTGAGAATCTACTTTTACCTAAGTCGCGGCTAAGATGCAGTCGTGTCTCGTGAATATGGACACTTTTGCTCCGCCAAAAAATTGTCCATAATGTGTCATTCCTGATAATGAGACAAAAAAGCACGTGTTCACCCAGTTGGTTCCCCAAAATTTTGTCTTTATAGCGGCGCGTCGATATCAACGAGATCAATGTTCATGAAACATCATTGTACAGTTTCGGTCCCAGTGGGTTTGTTGCACCAACTTAGTGGGGCTGTGCCGTGGAGTTTGTTCACCTTTTCTTGCAGAAGGCTAGGGGCCCCTGTTTATTATGTTGCTTCGAGAAAGCAACTTAATAAACAGGGTGAACACTTCTTTGTTTACCTTTTCTGCGGAAGGCTAGGGGGCCCCTTTTAGAGTGCAGCTCTTAGGCGCCCGTTTCTGGGTGAGCGGCGTCGGCATAATTGCGCGTTGCATTGTGGGACGTTTTCCATAGTGAGGTCACACGTGACGTCACGAGGGTAAAATTGTCCTGCGAACTATCGCGAGAAAATGTTTTGCTAAATTTAGTGGGAAATTTTTGCGCTAAATTTAGCGGGACTCTTCCCGTAATGACGTGACACATGATGTCACACGTGAATTTCCATGTCACCTGTGACGTCACACTTGAAATTGGCGTGTGACGTCAAATGTGTGTTACATGTCAATTTAGCGGAAAAGTTTTCCCTTTAAATTTAGTGGGAAATTTTTCCTGCTAAGTTTGGCGGGAAATTTAGCAAAAATTTTCCACTAAATGGGAGGAGAGGAGGATGGGAGGGGGAGGAGGGGCATACCCTTCCTTCCGTACCCTCCCCCTCCTCCTCAAGAGCTGTGCTCAAATTCGGCATTACAGACAATTGTAAACGTCTTAAATTTTTTATTACGTTGCTTCAAGAATGCTGTGAAGACATTGTACTTAGCCTAGGGTTGTGCAGATATTCAAATTTTCTAATAGTAGTTTCGAGTGATACACTTCGATATCGTTTCGAGATGAACTGCGATGTTCATTCTTTTCGAAGTGTTAATTGCAGCGGGTTAGATTCGTTGACTGCGCTTCTCACTGAGCACCTGTGCAGTGCGGGGAAGCAATGCCCATGGAGCTTGCAGGCTCCGCAAATATTGCTTCCCCTCAGTGCACATGTGCTCGGTGTGAAGCACACTCAACGGATCTATGGTTTGTTAGGCAGCGATGTCTTGACAACCCGCATTTATCTTTCGTGCTTGTGTTGTTTTTTGTAAAATTATAAATGGAGAAAAGAATATTTGCATTTAGCTAGCAGATTTATAAATTCCCTAGATTAGGATAACTGTGACAAATTAGTCATTCATGTGTCACAGTTAAAACTGCAGTTATCTTAAAATTAACTGAGCTTAGAAGTGGACAAAGTGGAAGGTAATAAACCACCTGCATGAGTTCAGCTGAAGTTTAGTTTAAGCATGGTGCATGGTAGTGAAAGGCTTGGAGAAATTATCCTATATTCTATTCAAAAATAGTGTCCAGCCAAAACCACTACTATTCACTTTGAATTTGCTTCAAACTAAAAATCCACCATTCGCACATGCTTAGCTCGTAGCGTCCACTGTGGCTGGACGTAAGCTGAAACGGAGTATGGTGTATGTGCCATTGTGAACAAAGCCTGCAGGCCTCTGCACTATACAGTAGACTTAATAATTCAAACTTCAGGAAGCCACGAATTTCGCTTGAATCATCACAAGTTTGAATTATCGGAAATTCATCTAAATATGATGCAAGGTTAAATTATGATTTGCCATATAAACGGCTACACATACAAAGCGGATATTTGATGATTTCCTCTACATAGGCCTAGTGATCATGAGCAGGTATGACACACAAGAAACATTTGTGAAATGTATGTCATAAATTTACTTCTCACTCAAAAATGTTTCTTATCGTGGACTGTTAGACAGCACATGATAACTCAAAACAAAATTAAGTTTGTTCATCAGGCCAACAAGTTGTCTAATGTGAACTATTAAGCAAGGGACACGTGAGCGATGAGAACGGGCACCGCGTGGCAGTTTTCATAGCAACTTGCGTGGACGCTATGCCGCCACGTCACAGCGTGGCGACACGGCATAGTTTTCATAGCTCATGGTGCCCCGCTTGAGCCTCGTTGAGTGCGCTTCTCAGTGAGCGCCTGTGCACTCCGGGGAAGCGAGGTCCGTGTATGGTGCCTCTCTGCAGTGCACCGGTGCTCGGAAAGAAGCACACTCAACAGGGCCGCAAGAACGAAAACTATGAATTACACGAAAACACCGTTTAGAATTAAGTGGCTCATGAATACTTTAAAAACAGCGGGACAATCGAAATTTTTTAGTTTGTTTGAATTAACCAGAAGTATGAAATATCCGAGTTTGAATTATTGCGAGCCTGCTGTGTAGCAATGCCGAGAAGGGGAGGGGTTCCTTAACTGTTGCTCATTTACATTCCTTAAGATTGGAAACTTCAAGAGCCTCTTGACTGGGGAGTGCATTGCACAAATGTCATTGAACTCTGCTCTTGGAATTGTGTCGAGTATGTATATATTTGTGCATGATATCTGTTCGTGGCTGGAGGTTCGAGTTGACGATGCCCTTGTACCGTTCTCTGCATTAGGTCCCTACGGAGGCGGGTTGCCCCCTGCCTGCTGCTCAGCGGAGCTCCTGGCTCTGGCAAGTCCACCACTGTGGCAGCATTGTGCCGCTGCTTAGGCATGCACCTCTACCAGGCAAGTCACTGAAACTCCGGAACTTGCAGTCTTCCCTTCGGTTGGACCCTTGAACTAGACGGCACCTCAGCCTGCACGAGCACTTTGCATACCCAGCTTGGAGATTTTTATGTGAACCACATGGGCAACTTGAGAAAACTTATTTACTGTTCCTATACCTGTACCATCTCGTGACATATTGCAGAAAACATTCATATTAATTGCATAGAGAGAGGTATCGCCGTTTTCTCTGTTGACAGTTTTCAGAGACCATGCAAATCATTCCTATAGTACTGCTTGTCTTTCTGACAATCGGCCAGCAGCTACTTGAATCGCCAAGAGCGCATTCCTTCGTCTATCTCGGTGGACTTGATCTGTGATATCTGGTAGCAGTTCAGACTGGACTGGGACGTTATCCGCTATGCAGGTCAACTGCCAGGATTTGATCGGGGACACGGCAGCTTCCACGGAGGCCCGGATCAAGGCTTCCCTGCAAAAAGGTGACGCTTGGCAGGGGGGATGTTGCCCGAGTGCTGGTGCAAGCCAGGTGTCTTCCATTTCAGCCAACTACTACACCCCGTGCATGATGCACCTCGTGAACATTCAGCTGCTTGGGCAGGGGAAGGAGCTGGGATCTGGTGGAGGTAAGCCAATTACGAGCATTTTTTGACAAAACATTGCTTGGAGATGCGCAGTGAAAATCACTTAAATTGAATTCTTAATGCACTACCACAAAGTCCCGAAAGAACACCCGCCCACAATGAAAAGATAAGTGGTGAGAAATATGGGGTGATCGACCTTTGAAGATGCAACAGCGAAATTGTATGAAAAATTGGTGATAAGCACGGGGGGGGGACGACACCTTAAACTATGTAAAACAGGAACTGAAACTACAGATCACTGACGCACAAATTCGCTTCCCACGGTGCGATAAGTATGTGGGAATTCGCTAAGAACTCCCCTGTCGTGGGAACAGATACCGCAAACTCGAATGTGACAGGAACCAATATCGCGCGCGCACGTCGCGGGCAAAAGCGTGGGAACCCGCTTTGAACTTATATGTCATGGGAACAGATACTGCAGGTTACAGACGCAGCAGATTTGTGTTTTGCCGTGCGATAACACGAGAAACCGCTACAAACTCGTGCATCACGAAAACCAATGTCGCACGTGCAAATCGCGAACAAAAATGACCAACAAAAAAAGCGAGAACGGGCTACGAACTTGCATGGCAGGGGAACGCGTATATACATTTCGCCGAGAGCACAGAGCCGCCCGGAGGAAAAAGAGAGAGAGAGAGGAGGAAAGGGGGAAAGAGGCCGCCGTGATTGGCCCTTGTAGTCACGTGGTACGCGCCCGGCTGTTCTGGCCGTCACCCCCCGCAAGCCTCGCCCACGAGCAGACGCCGCCGGCGCCTTTGGGCTGCTGTGGCTGCCACGCCGGCCCTGCCGAAGTCAAAGGTACGCTGGAGTGTGTAATCCAGAAAACTGAAAATTTAGAAGTGAGATCGACGCTCTCACAGTAGACAACACGCCCGTGACTCCCAATGTGCAACCAGCGAACCTAGTGCTCGGGTCCATATCACATGAGCGAATTACATTTTAGCGAACAGCGACATTTGAGCGAATTGATGTTTTAGCGAATAACGGGGGTGCGCGTTAACCCATCCGCCGCGCCGCACTGCGCTTACGCCGTTTCGCGGCGACAGTCTGTGTTGGCTCATTACAAAAATGTGAACCCATTTGGCCCACCCGAAAACGCCGCTTCGCAGCGTCCGACTATTCGCTAAAGTGTCATTCGGTGAAACGTGGGCGTTCGCTAAAATGTCATTCAGTCAAGTGAGTGCCTCCCGTGCTCTGCCTAGGTTCGACTGGTTGTACATTGGGAGTCACGGGCGTGTTGTCTACTGTGAGAGCGTCGATCTCACTTCTAAATTTTCAGTTTTCTGGATTACACACTCGCAGCGTACCTTTGACTTCGGCGGGGCCGGCGTGGCAGCCACAGCAGCCCAAAGGCGCCGGCGGCGTCTGCTCGCGGGCGAGGCTTGCGGGGGGTGACGGCCAGAACAACCGGGCGCATACCACGTGACTACAAGGGCCAATCACGGCAGCCTCTCTTCCCCTTTCCTCCTCTCTCTCTCTCTCTCTCTCTTTTTCCTCCTCGCGGCTCTGTGCTCTCGGCGAAATGTATATACGCCAGGGGAACGGATACCGCAGGTTGCGGACACAGCAGATTCGCGTGTCATGGTGCGATAAACACGAGGGAACCGGTGGTGAATATGCTTGTCACATGTACCGATACTGCAGACTGTGATGCGCTGTCCGATGTCATTCTCGTCGGACATCGCATGATCAACATCCGGCGTGAATCGGGGGGCGTGCAATGTAGGATTATGTTAGGGATATTCAGCCCATAAAATGGGATGGACAATCTCTCAAGGGCGGGCATTCACACGGGAATTTACGGTATCTGGAACGAGTGCGATTGCATTGGTCGCCTGTCGTGTGTTGTTGCAGAGTAAACTGTGTGGACGCTGTTTTATGTGATGCGCCACGAATGAGAGATAAAGCTAATTTTGGGGCACATACCATTGAGATGCACGCTAAAGGTTTTGAGCCAGAGTGGAAATCCAGTTTCTGGTGTTTGCGTTTTCAGAGTATGTACACTTGCACATATTACATAAAGGTTTTGAGTATGTACATTTTTCAGAGTATGTACGCTTGCTAAGGGCAGAGCCCAAAGGCAGCCAGGCATACAACCAATTGGTGCCGCCAGTGTGCAAGCCATGCGTCAGATTTTTGGCTTGGCCCAAATCGGAGCGCGGCTATGGTGGAAAATTGGGGAATGTTTTCGTTTTAATACAGAATGCATTTTAATGGAACCGAAGTTGGGACTTGCACGTTGTGTTACTGTAGCTGTCGTGGTCGCCATATCCATACCGTGCGGGACGCCACTATGTGTCACACGGTCGATACCTTTATAGTCGTGTGGCCATGTGGCTGGTGCCACCAGGGTCGCCCTTTTCGGATGTGCATTGGGGGACGGAAGCGGAGACACCGTGATGAGATGATAACTTGGATATAAATAAATGGAGAGTAGTGGCCCTCAGTATGGGGCGGCAGCTTGCACCACCTAATCTAGTTTGTCGTTTTTTTTTTTACTTTTCATCAATTTGATTTTTTGTTTCTTTTTGCTTGTTTTAGTGCACTTTGCAGAAATTGTATTTTTAAAATAATTTATCTTCAAATCGAATACCTGCGTCGGTCGATTTAAAAAGGGTGGGAGATTGCATAATACCCCCGGAGCTTTACTTCTCCTGTATGGTCTCGTGTTACATGGCAGGACCTAAAGTTTTTGTTTTGTATGAGTGACTTTTGGCGTAACAAGAGCAATGAGTGCTCACTGAGGCGAGGCACCACTTTTAAGAGATTCTGATTCTACTGAGGAGAAGATCATGCACAAGCACATCAATAATCTGAGAGGCAAGGTGTTAAATGGAATGGCTTTGTGGAATCGAAGGGCGCCCTTGAAGCTCTCATCTGCGATTTTGCAGTGATCAATATCTACCAGACTAAATAAAAATCAGAAGAGCAGCAAAAAAAATATGTCCCTTTAAATTTTTTAATAAATTAAAGACAATGAAATTACAATATTATTTTTATAGCCAATACTTCTGTGTGTCTTTTCTCTTGTTGCTTTCTTTGTGCATTGTAGGCAGGGGTTTCCCCAGAAATTAAAATTAGAGGGTGGGGGGGGAGGGGGGGCATTGAGGATAGAGGAGTCTTTGTGAATTAAGGGGGTGCCTTCAGAAAAACAAGGGGGTGCGTAGGGAAATCACAGATTGTAAGTGACCAAGAAAGTGTCGAGCTGTGCCCATTTTCATTGTGAAAAATAAATCATTATTCTATCAGCCGCTAACAGTGTCTAATTAAAAAAAATGGTCAAGCTCTCCGAGCTTAATAAAAAAAAAAGCAAGTTCTTGAAGCACACAGCTGCACCACCAAAATGAGCTGTCTCTGTGTACCTTCTCTTTTTTATATGTTCATTATTTTTTTCTTCACGGTCGCCCCGACAGTCAAATCCGCTAATTTCAAGAAATCAACCAACATACCCTTAGCGCCTCTGTGGTTTTTGCTTGCGCATGCAATGAGCCAAATAATTCCGTGTATGACTGGAAGTTAGTAAACCTAGGTGGGTGCAGGTGTCTCAGCTGTATATGAGAAATTTAGCGAGGACAGTACAACCGCTTGCCTGGAGTCTTAAACGTGCATCACGCAGTAGTGATAGACGGCCCATCGAAATAATAACAATGATATTAATAAGAATGGTATTAAGATTATTATTAATAATAATCATCAAAAGAAAATATCTTCATTTGGCTCAGGAGAGCCACGGCACCGCAGAAAGGCAACACCCTGTGCCATGAAGGTTCGCGGTGCCGCAGACCTTCATGGTACAACTGGTACAATAATGTTTACGAACACCACTGTGCAATTGCCCAGTAACAGTAGTAACAATACTTTCCAAGTAACTGCTTCCTCACACTTCCTTCGTTCGTTCACAGCAGTTTTATAGTCCGTCCAATGGTTTAACGCTGGCCCCGTCCACTACCACCCCTTCCAAGTTCCATGGCTTTCACAACGCAGCCGTCGTTGTATCGTCACTCGACTTGACCAACTCAACGGCCTAAATGACAGCAAAATAACAGCAAGCCCCGCCCTCGATTTTCCGTTCCTCAATCGACCTCCGAAAAGGGTGACCCTGCCACCATGGGTCACGTGATCATGCGACATGGGTCAGCACGTACTAGGTCACGTCGTGGTGTCACACGACATCAAACCGGTAAAGTTGCCCGGACTTGTGCGTCTAATGGGACATTTGAGCAGGAGATCAAAGGAGTGCCTCGAATTTTTTGTCCAGAGCCCCGGGTGGTGCGCCTCTTTGGGGAGGTTGCGCGCTCCCTGAACGGGGATCCGGAGGACCTGCCCGTGCTGCTGCTGGCAAGCACGAGCTCCCCGGACGACCTCCACCCGGACCTGGCCAGCCTGTTCCTGCACCACGTGGCCATTCCGGTAAGCAGCTCCACCCCCCCGTGACTGTCCTCTGCTTGGCGGGCACCCAATCCACATGCTCTCCCGCAATCGAGCGGATACCTTGATGCGTGACAGATGCATTCTGAGTTTTGAGGATTTAGTACTGTGGGGTGTGCAGCTGAAAAGTTTTGAATTGCTGAATAGCGTTTGTGATTGAATGGTGTGTGTCACTAGTGAATATTTCTAGGAAGAAACAAAAGGTGGCACTTGGACTGCAGAAGCCCTCACATCTAAAGTAGTGTGCCTAGATTTGAGAGTGCTTCCAACTGCTCGATTGGGATCACACAGTTTATGGGCCACAATTGCGATACATGGTGCAAGGAGGAGGTGGAAGCGTCGATCGTCCAAATGCATCCGTAACCTTGTCTCCACCTCCCCACTCGCTATCGATCCTCCTTGCCATGCAACAAAGCACGCTTGTGCACACACGGTCAATCTGCACAGGAAGTGTCCGTTATTAGATTGCAAACACACTCCGTGGTTCTGGCTGCCCCCTGTCTTAAAACTAGGCTCTTTGACTTGAAGCCAGTTCAAACAGTCATCTTGGAAACGCCATCATACTCGATTTTCCCTCACTCTATAAACCTAGCTATTAATTCATAGTGAATTTGACAATGTGAACGATACGATCTAATAGCTGTATAATCCTTTTGCTGTTTATGGCAGGTTGGGGATAGCCATGTGAAAAGAACTGGTACTGATGCTTCGGGTGTTTGAATGGTCCCTGTGCTTTCACGGATGGGCGTAATGGAATGGTCCTTGTACATACTTTCATGGATTGGCGTAACGGCCAATGCTGTGGGTTGTCGTTGCACAAGACTACAGACGTCTTTGTCTCTGTCCTCCAGTACCCGAACGAGGAGGCCAGGGTGGAAATCCTGGATGCCCTGTTGTGCGCTTCGCCCAAGAGCAGCTCCGTGGATGTGTCGTACCTGGGGCAGAGGACCGCCGTAAGCCTCCAACTTTTTCATTTCGAAAGGAGTGACGGATAGGCGTCCGCGTCATCGTGCCGGCTAAAGGATGCCTGTGTTACCTCCTCCACACCTTCTGTAGTGATGTATATCGTCTGTGAATGGAAACGTAAAAGCACCTGGAGCAAGGGCTCTAGAGATGTTTCTTGTTTGCCCAGGGGTTTGCGCTGGGTGACTTGTCGGCCCTGGTTGCCCAAGGAACCAAGGAGGCCTACGCCAGGCTCAGGTCACTGCGGTGAGTGCTCTTTGGAGACTTCGGAACCAGCCTAAAACCGTTTTACTGGAAGAAAAGGAGCACTGGAGTATGTGTCATTTCAGGACCTACTATCATGAACCTGTCCTAATTCCATGACTCGGCACATCACATTAAAGTGGCAGATCACATGTAGGAGAAAAATGAAGTTGGGGAAGAAAAGAGTTTGTCATTTAAATTTTTTTCTCTTCAAGCTAGCATGTGTAAACGGAAAGTGGTACTCATTTTTATCTTTATGAAGATGTAAAGAGTTATTATACCCTAAGGGACCATGTGTATAAGTATTACCTAAGGCAGGAAATATATATAAGCACATTGTAATGCCACTAAAGCGCGTAGGAGATAAATAAACTCTAGCTATCGAAAGAACATGTTGCATGGTTTCCCTGAGGCCTGCTTCATCTGTGTGTGTGTGTAGGCAGGAGCCCTCCCTGTGCCTGTCCGGGCCCCAGCTGCTGCAGTGCGACCTGCAGGCTGCCCTGGAAGGGCTCCAGGGCAGCCAAGCGCACGCGGTGGGGGCCCCCCGCATCCCCACCGTGCACTGGCACGACGTCGGGGGCCTGGGGGACGCCAAGCGTCTGCTCACGGACACCCTGCAGCTGCCCCTGCAGCACCCGCAGCTCCTCGAGGCGGGACTCAAGCGCTCCGGTGAGTCAGTACCACCTACGAGACAAGGCCTGTTTCTTTTTTCCCCAAAGGTCATCATCAGCGAATCCCCGCAGTGCTGCCTAGCTCGCTTCAGCATCGCCGCCAGCGCGTCTCGCGGCGTCTTGCAACGAGCACGACGCTAGCACGCGGCGGTGCCGAAACGGAAGCGTCTGCCACCTTGCGGCAACTCTCGTCGACATTCAGCGTGTTTCCCGCTTGGGGCAGACCAGAGATCCCTTAGCAATGATGTCGTGCGCCGGCGTTGTCTTCTAGATAGCATTGGGCGAGCATGCCACGCCAGATTCACCCGGAAACTCGCTCGGGCCGCACTCGATCACACTAGCCGCATAATGGACGGTCCACGCGTTTAAGTCATGTGACCAAGTGCATTGTGCCCACTTGTGACCGCTCACGAGAGAACTCACTGAGGCCATCTGTCCGGTGGCCCTGGAACGCCGATCTGCGTATAACTAGACTTGAGGGTTTTGCAGTATTTGCGAGATCAAATCTATGCGTCGCCTACGAGAAATGCTCGCCTATAACGTTGTCAGAATTATTTCGAGCACACGATAGGAGAATGTTGCATTAAATATACGCAGATCGGAGGTGTTTCGAAGTTACCCCATAGACGGCGCCGGTGTTACCTCGTCGTAAGCGGTCACAAGCACTATTTGACGATGCATGCCGGCAAGACGAGTCAAACGGCAGCCTCGCGAGCGTTGCAGCCTGCTGGCACTGTCGGCCTGCAGGTTCAGACGGACTCGGTGTGCGGTTGCGTCGTTCGACGTCAATTTCAGTCCGTTGGCTCCACCAGCTAACCCACAAGCTTCGGTCAGCTGCCATGCCATTAGAAATTTGTATTGGTCCAATAGAAATTCTTGTTGAGCCAATAGAAATATCTGATGGAATTTTTGCTAGGGTGGCTCTTGTTCTGCCAGTAGTATGCCACTAGCTGGGGAAACTACACCCACATTGGAAAGGTGCCTAAGGAACTGAGATTTGAGAAGAGGATGCATACTCCTTCGGAATTTACATGCCGATGTGCTTCCCTGTGCCACAGGTGTGCTGCTGTACGGACCCCCGGGCACGGGCAAGACGCTGCTGGCCAAGGCTGTGGCCACCGAGTGCTCGCTCAGTTTCCTCAGGTAAAGACGGCTTGAATCTGGGGCACACTGTAGAGCCTACTCAGAACAGACTATTGTGGGGTGCACGCTGACTGCATGTATCCTATGGTACTCTTTAGTTATGTGCGAATAGTGGATTTTGAGTTTGAAGCGAATGGTGGTTTTCGCCGAATACAGTCGCTGACCGATTTTTCGGACTTGGAGGGGACCCTGAAATTCTTCAAATATTCAGGCGGTCCAAAAAATAGATTTCAGCCAAAACATCAAATTTCCACGCAGATTCCGCTGCGTGTTGGCCACTTTGCACTTGCTTGATGTCAATTTTAAGTTCTCGTGCAACTACCGCTTTATATTGTTCACTTTTCACTTGTTTTTTTATCTGTTTGATCACGGTGCTGCGCTTTGTCAGCCCCTTCGTTGGCACAAACAGCGAAGTTGAAGTTGGCGCCATTTGGCACTATTTGGAGACGTTTAGTCCACCAAGCTCGCTTCAATACTAAGCCTATCGGCAAAAAACCTTCGCGCTCAAAGACCACAAGGACGGCAGACGGACGCTCTTCTCGGGGTCGCACTCGAAAAACACGGACCAAGAAAAGAACTGGAGGAATCATACGAATGGGCAGACAGCGGCCATGTTGGCTATAGCAGAACTGGAAAACCCAACTATAGCCTCAACCCAGCTTGTTTATTGCGTAGGACGTTGTATCGAGGCTATAGGACAAAATCAAAACAGCTCGCAGCGCAATTGCGGCGGCTGTTCTGTGGCTGTAAATTGAGGAAATCACGGAAATTATGTTCGAAATATCGAGCAATAAGTTTTATGACGTCCGAAATTTCGGTCAATGTTATACATCAACTCTATGGGGTAAGTGACGGTTCGGCGAAAACGTCCGAAAAATCAAACGTGTCTGAAAAATCTTTGTCCGAAAAATCGGTCGGCGACTGTATTTTCTGATTGATATCAAATAGTTTCATCGAGCCTTTCACTACTGTTGCACCATGCTTGAGCGAAAAGTAAGCTAGACTTGTGAAGGTTGTTTCCAAACTTCCACTTGTCCATTTATAAGCTAATTTTAATCATAAATTTATCAATTGTGACCTCTGAAAGCTTGATGCCTTGGAAGGCAAGTAAACAATGAATTTGACATAAAAGAAAACCTATAGAGATGCCCAGCTATACCTAATTGAGTAGATTTACAATCGCTATACGCAAATATTCTTTCATAAAACTCGAATTGGAAAAGAAAAAGATCATGAATAATGAATGCTGGTTGTCAGGGCATCTCTGCCTAACATATACTCTTGCATACCAGCCACAGCTTAATTTTAAACATTTTACTGCAATGTAGATATCAACAATCACAAAGTTGCTGTTTATTTTTAAATACACCAGGGGCATGCATGCACCTGTGCTTTTCTCCCAAGCACCCTATTGTGATATTCATACTTTTCCAAGTCTTGATCGCGGCGGGTTACCCCGTTGAGTGTGCTTCTTACCGAGATTCGGTGCACTGCAGAAAAGCACCACCCGCGGAAGCTTCTTGGGTGGTGCTTCTCCACAGTGCACCCGTGCTCGGTAAGAAGCACACTCAACGGGGTAACCCGCTTCGATCAACAATTCGAAAAATATGAGTATCACAGCGAATATCAAACAGTGTATTATTCGTAACTACTCTTCAAAAATTTCTTCGCACAACACTAATACTTTTTTTTCATCAGTGAAATGTCTCACAATCATTTTTCTAGAATCCGAGTTTTTTTAGTTAGGTTGTGACTAGGGTTTAAAGCTACTGACAATGCATTTTTGCATGCCTAGATTTCTTTGAAACATGGCTAGTAACAAATCAACAATCGAGAAAAAGTAGTCTTTGCTATTCAGAATCTTTTTTTTTTTTTTCCTCAAGAAATTTATTGCTGGAAAACTTTTTTTTTTTTTTTTTTGGCCAAAAGGGGTGATGATGAATAACCCAAGCTTTGTATGAAAAAGAGATTTATTTTTTGTGGTGTTAGTGTCACTTTTTTATCAGGAATGTTGCAGTTTTCCTTGGGTATTGGGCATGTAGGCAGCAATGAATGTCTTGGGTGTGCCTTTTAGAATAGCAACCTGGTGGAATGTAAAAATGCAGCTAAGTTCTCCCAACGCATAAAAAAAAGGGTGTGTCTTTGTGCAGTGTCAAGGGTCCTGAGCTGATCAACATGTACGTTGGGCAGAGCGAAGAAAATGTGCGAGCAGGTGAGCCTCAAATTCGCCCACATCTTTGAGCCCACTCGGGCACCTCTCTTGTACGAGCAGCAAAGAGGCAGGTGCGAACCGCAGAGGGAAAGAAGATATGTTAGCCAAAAAGCTTTCATGAAAATACTTAAAATGAAACGATTACCGTCATTCTGTGAGGTCAGATGCCATTAGACCTTTTGCAAAATGTACAGTGCCCTTCGCTGCATCGAAAGGATTGCTGGGAATATTCAGTATACAGGGGGTGCGGAGGTAAACGAAAACAAACACTGCCGAACTTCCAGGGGGAGTATGTTGCTTCCGGTTGGCTATTGTTTTTTCTTGTTTTTGAGGACCCGCAGTGAGTAGCGCATGCTTAAAAAGTCTCACCGCCGAGGACTAACCATGGTACCTCCTGAAATTTGCTTACCTATATGGGATCGACATGCCTTCCTGATGCCATGGATGAAAAGAAAGAGCAATTGTTCCTCAAAAAAAGGACAAATCTGCCGAAGGTATCATTGGCGCATCTTAACGACTACCTGTTCGAGCCACCTGAACCAGTATACTGTAAAGGACTTAATTTTCGCGAGGACCTAATTTTCGCGAATCGCCTACAATTCGCAAAAAATAGGTCCTGCGAACATTTCCGGTAAAATGTACGCACATTGGAATCTATATTGAGATCCCACCGCGTCGCGAGAATTAGAACCCGCGAATTATTTCAAAACTTCAGCTTTGACCTAAATCGCGAAATATTGAGCCCACAAAAATAAGTCGTTTACAGTACCTAAGAACGACTTAAAACCTGTTAAACAAGTTCAACTACTTTGTGAACAGCAAGGCATCAGCAATGGGCACCTACCTTCCCCAGGCGCCGAAGAAATGCACAAAACTTCTCCGCAGGGGTCGCCGAACTGGGTTTTGGTTTCAGCAGACAACCTTCTGAAACTTTTATTACGCTTCTTTCAGAGCGGCGCGAGTCTCTGTAATGCCCAATTTTGTAATGTTTTGACTTGCTTACTTTGGTATTTAAGGTTTCTTTTCCCGAGCACCGTGTCAGCTTTCATTTATACATGCTGCAATGGCCCGGCCGGCACCTATCGCATTGAGATGGTCGGTCGAGGTGCTGCTGGTGCTGCATCCTCATGTTTGTCGCATTTTACCAACTGTCGGCAGCACATCGAAGCAGGCGAGCACCGTCTGCTTAGCTACGATCACCGAAGAGATAATCGGAAGAACTTACCTTATGACATTTTGTTCATGGTGGTGCGCATCGGCAACTTAAAAGCACGAGACGAGCATTTCTAGAGCGTAGCTCTCGCGCAATTGCTCGCTAGTGAACCGAGAGTCGTCGCGCACTCGCCCAAACACAAAATAAATATAGGAGGACCGGAAGTATCTGTCTCCCCCTGTCACGGCGGCTGGCAACCCTTGTTGCTTCTTACATGGCTCGAATGAAACCTGAAATGTATTGTAGGATTCCATTCTGTATAGGGAATTATGTTAGTATGTTTTATATCTCTAGAATATTCACAGGGAAGAAATTTTTTTTATGTTATTATGATTTGTGAAGTTTAGATTCAATGTCCACACTAGGGCTAATGAGGGCATTTGCTGTCTGTGTGCATGTGATTGGTCATGGAGCTTGAGGAGGTGTCCAAGCATTTGGAGCTTTAAGGCTGTTGCGGTAATTCTCAAAGCTCCTATCAACGCTTGGCCTTAGACTGATATACTTTGACCATAGGTTGAGCACTGAAGCTTCGGAGAAACTGTGAAACTTATAAGCCCAGTTTTTGAAGAAGACAGGGCTAGCCTGTCACAAATCTTGGATATTGTTTTTGAGCGGGCTTCGTTGGACGCAGTGTTTGCCCGTGCTCGGAGTGCCGCTCCGTGCGTCATCTTCTTTGACGAACTCGACTCGCTTGCTCCTAACCGTGGTCGCAGCGGAGACTCCGGCGGCGTCATGGACAGGTGGGTGCAAGCTTGTATTGCTGATTGGGTTTCCAAGTTGTAAAGGACTTACAGTTAAAGTACCACTTGAACAAAGTCCAGGTAAACAAACCCCTTTATGAAGTTTTCCTGCAAATCCCCATTGTCTCCAGTGGGTTCAGTTGGGCAAAGTTTTACTTAAGCAAACTTTTTCTTCGGGCCCCTTAAAGTTTGTTCAAGAGGTATTTCACTGTACCGCTTTCCGAGTCGTAAAAGCCTGACTGACTGCTTTGAGTTGTACAAGACTGATGGTCCTGTATTGTAAAAGACTGACTGATATAAAAAATGTTAAAGGGAAAGAAACTAGTCATTGAGTTATGGTCTTAATGACCAGCGATTTTTGACCATTGGTAGTTTGTAGCCTGATTAAGTTGATGTCCGACCACAAGCAGTTGGTTGTCTATTTACAAACCAGCATTGTGGCTGTTTTGCCCTTCGAGTTGATGCCGTTTGCATAAACTCAAAGGGGGGTGGTGTCGCATCTTGCAGGGTGGTGTCCCAACTGCTGGCGGAGATGGACGGCCTAAACAAGTCGGCCGACGTCTTCGTCATAGGGGCCACAAACCGGCCAGACCTGCTGGACCCGGCCATCCTCCGGCCCGGAAGGTTGGCCGAATCTAAATAATCATAATATCGAGGCTTGTCCGAGTTTGTGCGATTTGTGTGGCGACTGCAGTTCTTAAGATGGGTGTTCGAAGAAACAGTGTACAGAGCTGATGTGCATGTGTTGTAAGGTGGCTAACTTGTCTGTGCATCTATGCACTTGAGGAGTGCTGTCTAAGGGTGGGTTTGGTGCTCTAACGAACAGCGTGCAGGGCTGATGCACATATTTTGTAAGGCAAATAACCAATTTGTGCAGCTGATGTGTGTTGTCTGATGGTGTTCCCTTCTGTGGCCAGGTTCGACCAGTTGCTGTACGTGGGGATTCCCACCGACAGGGAGTCGCAGCTCAAGGTTCTGAAGGCCCTGACTAGGAGGTGAGTGGACAGGAGGGGACTTTAGAGGTCGTTTGCACGGTCAGGTGAATTGTAGGAATTGGCAGAGCTGCTGCATTAGACACCGTGGGCTGCGACAATTTGGATATGAATGTTTGCAGCACAGGAATATGCACAAAGTTGTGAGGCTGTTCCGACCGTAGACATAGGATGTGGAACATGTCATCATCCACTTGGAAGTGCATGCCACATCTAGGTTGTCCTTGTGAGCTTCTTATATGTATATATGTTGACTGGGAGTGAAGACTGCAACTCAAGAACCCAGCTTGTTGACCATTTAGCGATCTAGCTGCAGGCTAAATTAAAAAGCAACTCCGCTCAATTTAAAAAATTTCGGGATAATGAGTGATTGCAGATTAAAAAGCACTAATAAAAGATGCTACGTCATTTGCTTTGCGAAACATGGGATATATACAGTGCAGTCCACTTATAACGATATATCGGTTATAACGATCGATTTTATAGAAGCATCAATTTTTGCATTGGTTCTATGTAAAAATAAACCATATATAGCGATGCATTTTTCCCGGCATATCGGATATAACGATCAATAAATGATCGCGTAGAATGTGTTTACTACGAAAATTCAACAGAAAATTAGATAAAATTTGTGAAATGTCGTGAAGAAACGACCGAGATCGGCGGACGCGATCATCGCCGATGGGCCCCGACCGAATACTCCGTGAGTAGGCGCTGCGCGCGGCCTTAAAACCTCGGCGCTATCATCATCATCATACCCGTAACCTCGTAACCCCTCCCCGCCCTCCTCTTCCCCGCGTCGCTGGCATGAAAGATGGCTCAGACGAAGCGAAAAGCTATCTCCTTTGAGGAGATAAAGCAAATCCTACGTGATTGGCGGCAAGGATTCAAGGTCGGAAGTCTCGTCCGGAAGTATGAGCACTCTCAGTCGACGATATCGACCATCCTGAAATCCGGGGACGTCGTAATGAAGAAGGCTGGAACAAGCGGCTTTGACGACCAGCGGAAAAGGCTTAGGGAAGTCCGGGGACCGTCAGCGTACGCGCAGCAACTGGACGCGATGCACACCGCGATAGTCAAGCTCCAGCTGCCGCACAAGCAAGCGGAGATCTTGGATTTTTTTGAGCGTGTTTAACACCATTTCATTGCGTGCTTGCTGATGACCCTAGAATAAAACTTTGTTATATTGCGGCGCTTCTTCTATGGTGTGATTCAGTGAACACTGGTGAGTAACCTTCTGCTTGGGGGAACTATTTTGGGCAGTTTTCAGGGTCAGTCCGGATACAACGATAATCGGTTATAACGATCGGATTTTCCGCATTTAATAATATTGTTATAAGTGGACTGCACTGTATGGTTAAATCTTACTTTAAACATGAGCAAAAATTGAAACCGAAACCTTGTCTCCGTCTGGCAACATTGTCCTCATTCAGCCAAAAAAATGGCTGTCACATGGTACGAGATGTCACGTGATCCTCTACACAATGACAGGCGGAATTGGGGCGGGTCGGCGGGCCTCTGTTGGGGCAGGCGTGTGTCAGGCGCAAGTGTCGTCTGCACCGCACTCTTCACCACGTTTTGGTGTCTACGACATTCAACGACGTCTGCACAACTGCGGCATCGGTCTGCGCATGTAGTGTGAATGATACTCCGAGAGGCAATAATTACAAACGGCGAGACGACGACGGCGGTTGTGACGCGGGGGACGGCGGTAACGGCAAGATGGCCGGACGGCTCCCAAGAAGTGCACTGCACAGGCGCGTCACGCCGATCACGTGGACACTGCTGAGCGCCGAGAGGAAACGCTGCTGACGTCACCCGTTACGCTTGCCCGGAGAAAAAGCAAAAAGGGGCAATGGTGATGACGTTTAGCTCAATGTTGGCTATGCCCATGTCGTAGCCTTGACTGCGCTTTTGGTTGCGCCTCAATTTGCCCGCTATAGTCAGCCAATTTTGGCAACTTGGCACGTTGTAAAGTTTGCCGGACCATTTAAGAAAAATTTACGCAGAACTAGGTCGTAATATTTGATGTGTGGTCTTCCCAGGTGATGCAGAAGAGGACCACATTTTTTTTTTTTTTTTTCAAAAACAAAAATGAAGCGGAGTTGCTTTTTAAGGAGCTTACAAAATATCAAATCGAAAAGCCATTGTTTCTTTCCCCTGGCAGAATTTGTAGCATTTGACTTGCTGTATCATATGGCATAGATTCTGTACCAGGTCATGCCCATATGATCTTGTGCGAGTAACCCGTACTACAGTGCAATCCACGTAGGTATAACGATATACTGCTTATAACAATGAATTTCTAGAGCTTCTAGACTAGAAACAATTAGTTTCCAGTCCAGATACAACGATAATCGGTTATAACGATTGAAGTTTTGGGTTTTCTTATTTATCTTTATAAGTGGATCGCACTGTATTGTAAGCATCAGCTGCTACAGCTCTTCATGCTGCTTTGGCGTATCTTCCAGTCTTTGAAGAAGCTTTGATCCAAATTAGGGCTGGAATACTGAGCTTAGGTCCCATTCTTTGAACTCCTTGTCAAGTCGAGAAGTGATGTGTTTGAAGTCTTAAGGCTTCAAATACAGAACAAAGTTGAACCGTGTGTTGCAGCCTATATTGCCCATGGGGTAGGCCTTAGGTGTGATCGTACTCCTCGCTGCGCAGGTTCCACTTTGTAGAGGGTTTTGACCTGGGCTCAGTCCTGGACGCGTGTCCGTCCGGGCTCACGGGTGCCGACTTCTACTCGCTCTGTTCGGCTGCCATGGCGTCTGCCACCAGGAACCTCATCCAGGCACTGGAACAAGGTACCACCACAGCGTAGTCGCACCAACCTAATCGATCGTCTGCTCTACTTCCGCAGTAGCACTGCTATGGCGCCTGGAGCACGTTTTTGACTGGCGTATGTGTTGCGTCTTCAAGAGTGGTCTCGATTTCCGCCCGATGACGTCGTAAAAGTGTCATGCCGTTGCTTGCCGCAATTCGGACGGGGGCACAGCAGCAGAGGTGGATGCGGCATACGCCTGTTCTGCTGCAGTTTGCTCTGCAGCCAGACCATAGACGAAAAGCAGAGCACACATGGGAGAATGCATGGGTGGGACAGAATGACAAACATAGCAGTTAGAGATTTGTCCCAAGCACTGTAGCACTCCTGAGATGGGGTTGATTATGGGTTTTGTCACCGGTTCTGCGTCATGAGATGTTTTTTACGTTCATGAGATGTTTTTTACGTCAATTCATGAGATGTTTTTTACGTTCCAGCCCTTTTCATAGCTCTTCTTGTAGGCTTAGGAATTGCTTCTCTGTTGTTATCAAGCTCAGTCTAAGACAAGGCAGGTTCTAAAGATGTCCAAGTTAGAATGGATCAAACGTTTCTTTGTCATTTTCGAATGCGCTACTGGCAAACAGATTATTTCATATGCAGGCAGCATCGAGTATGTTTCTTGTTTGTGGAATTCAGTTAGTTTTCATTTTGCCCTTTATGGCGAGGCTTCTCCAAGCACTCTGAGCAATGATATGCAACCTTTTCCAGATTAGGTGTTCAATGATATCCAGAGCAGCTCTTATCCGCTGTTGCTCAAATTCATGTCGAAGAGGGGATGCAGTGCACAGATTGTTCCTCGGTTCGTCCTAAATGAGCTGTACCCTGCTTTCACTGAAAACAGACTCGGAGAGACAGACATAACAAGCTTCAGTGCTTCAGTGGCAATGGTGCATCAGTTACAACCTGCTTGCAACCGAAACATTTTGGTCTTCTAATACCAAATTATATGCTTCTTTATTTCTCCAAGGTGAGGTTGCTCCCAACAACCAGACTGTCCTGGTGACGCTGGAAGACTTCAAGGTGGCCCTCAGAGACCTGGTGCCTTCTGTGTCTCCATCCGAACTAGAACGTTACGACGACATCCGACAAAAAATGTCGTCTTCTGCGAGACCCACTAGGAATTAACTCTGAAGGGAAAGTGTCATGTTCACGTGGGGGAGAGATGGTTTGTGTCGTACGACCCTCCAACTATGTTTGTGGCCCTTGTTTTGTGGGACGTCCGTCCATGTGAGAAAGTGACTGTCGATAGCCGGCCAAAATATGCAACACCTGTGCGCTCAGTTGGTTCACTAAGGGGTGCAAGTGTGAAATCTCAGAAGTGCCCAAGAGAACCGTCGGCTAAGAACCGAAGATACTTTTTGATGGGGCAAGCATTCAACTTGCTGGTTTTGGTGGCACGATGACCCTGTTGTGGCACGGGAGAAATATAGCAACTGCCTTCCACTGTTCTGATGATGGTTTTAGGTTGCTTTTTGTACATAAAAACATATATGTTGAATATAACAAACCCGGAAAAAGTGGAGTGTCAGATATAACAAGCTCATTTTCTATGCACAGATTCTTCTATACTTTTAATGTAATTTTAGCCCACTGTTAAGGAACAAACTCGAAGCGGCACCGTAAATGTAACGAGATAAAAAAGGCAAAAGCTGAGAAGTTTTACTTGCAAAAATGACCAGAAACTGATGCTTCACACTTCCTGCAGCAAATAAACCCTTTGACCTAAATTGCGGCACGTTTTTGCGTCGGGTTGCTTCCTACGGGAAAGTTCAGATTGCTTTACTCTGAGCAGATTTGGCATCACCGCATCAGATGACACTAGCTCGCTCAGCTTTCTTTTTATAATGATGTGATTGCTGCAACATATGCATACCTGCCAAATCTCCCGTATTACCCGGGAGACTCCTGAATTTTGAGCCGTTTGTACGGTCGTACGATTAATATGAAAATCTCCCGGAAAACTCAAATTACCCCCCCCCCCCCCACAAACGGCTGCAATGATAGTGAGGGCCAGCTGTATCCTGCCAGCATGTAAATTTGTTGTCAATATTTCTTTTTAAAAACCGCGACCCCCCTCGCCCCACTTAGAAATTCTCCCGGATTTAGTTTCTCCGAACTTGGCAAATATGCATTTGCGCCAAAGTGCTTACCCTTTTACATCCTGCTGCATTTCGCTGAAATGTGATGAATTTGTGCCAACATTGCGCTTGAACGTAAATTCACTTTATTAATACTGAAAATATAATAGCAGAGTCCCCGCTACGGACTGTTACAGTAGGCTTGTCCGAATTTTCAGAACTTAGATTATTGCCTTAAATAATGCACTACTTGATTTGATCTCTGTATCAAACACTGACAGTACTCAGAATTCGCACGATATTTCTCATGTTCGTGGACTGGCAGGTTAGGTAGTTTCATTGAGTGCGGTCCTCGCCGCGCACTCGTGCACTGGAGCGAAGGTAAAACTGCAGAGTAGGCATTGCGATTTTTTGTATCTTGCTTTGCCGTAGCGTAATTACGTGCTAAGGGAAAAGCACTCCTCCATAACAAAATGTTGCACATAAGTGTCGTCGAATATACTGTACTGTCGAGACCGGTTATAATGAAGTCAACGGGAATCGGCAATCACTTCGCTATATCCGCTTCTTCGTTATATATGAACTCATACAAATAATGTGAAAAAAAAAAAAGGATGTTTCGTCACAGGAACATGTTTGTTCGAGCCTGCAGAAAGCGGTCCAGGCTTTCCCTGCACGCGTCCTCTGCTAATCGGAGCCGCCTCTCGCCAATTGCGAGAAGCTCCGATCGAAAAAAAGATCCTGCTACGTACGGACCGTGTCGACAGCTGCGACGGCCCCGCGGAGGACGCCGGCGGTGAACAACATTCTTTACGTTTATGCGCACTCCGTCGAGGATGGCACGCTTTTGATTCAAGGAGATTGCCTTCGTTTTCCCCGTCGAGGTGCCGGCGGTGCCGCGACTCTCCATCGTTGAGTGACGATAAGTCACCAAATCGGTGCTTGAGCGAAGTACACTTTCGCGCAAGAGCGACCTCACCGACCGGACGCCGACACGGATCACGAAGCAAACAAAGCAGCGCGCACGGCACCGAGTTCGCGCTCAAGCTTGCTTGTCGTCGGTATAGCAGGTATAGACCTTTCCAAAAAGGAGCGTGTGGCCGGTGCCATCTTGAGCGTTCGTGCGTATGGCGCGTGCTTTCCTCGCTTTACGAAGCGACGAACACGCACGTGCTGGGCTGTGAAGATCGCACGCTGGACTGTGATTTTGTAAACATTGGAAAGGTCTATAGTGAGCGTAGTTGTAAGAGATGGGGCAACTGGTCGATCGGGGTCATGTGGTTTGTGGGCCGCGTTTGCAAAACGAGCTGCAGCATGCAAGGAGTCAAAACTCAAAAGCGTTCACCTTCTGCAAACGCGTGCGCCTCTCCGCCCAGTTTCCTGGCCACAGTGGGCATGCGACAATCAAATGCAGGCGTACTTACTGCTCCCTCTCTTAAATCAAGGCTCTCTCCGTCATCTCTGCGGACACGTCGCTAGCGCTAGCGATATGCCACGATGGGTTCTCCGCGTGCGATGCGGTAAAGCCGCTTCCCAGATAAGGAGCGGGGAGCAGAGGGAGCAGACGACGTTACTGCCGCCGGCGGCCTTTCCAACATCTGCAGAATGTTCTGGATGGCTTTGTGTCTGTGGCGGCCTCCGCCACAGCTACTTCGCCGCGGCAGCAAAGTGCGGTGGTCCGAGACTTAATAAACTTTTCGAATTTTATTATTGTTACAGCGAAGCTGTATACCTCTACCAGCCAAAGAAATGTTCGTGTCGTCGTTGTAAGCAAAAAACTCCCGGGAATAATCCACAATTTGCAAAAAAACTGCTGCGCATGCGCGAGCAGAGCGTGTTGCTAGCGCACCCTGTTTGGTTGGAAAACAAATAGGCGTGCCGGCTATTCCTAGGCTACGACTGAGGCGCGGAAGCGAAGACAACGTGAGCGAGGACAAAGAAAGCTCGCGATTCGCTTTTGTTTGTCGCCATGCCGGCGCACTGTATTTCGTATGGTTGCGCAAATTACTTTTATGGTAAAGAAAACGCCAAGTTCTTTTTTAGATTTCCGTCTGCAGCAGGCTGTATCCTGCTAAGATAGGCTTGGATAGCTGTCGTGAGGACAAAGAACATGGACGGCTCACCATGGCAGCCGAACTATGGTGCCTGGAACGCGTCTCCGACTGGTGTGTTTACCGCGCCCAAAAAAGTGGTCCCTCGATTTTCGCCTGATGACGTCATACAAGCGTCATGCTGTCGCCGGCCGCGACCCTGGCGGTGTCCCAACAACTGTGGTATCTATGGCAGACGCCTGTCCTGCTGCAGGTCGCTCTCCACTGTGACAGTCCACGGATGCTAAAGCAGCCGAAAGTTGGGACGCCGTGATGACAGCGACACTCGCGTTCGCTCGCGCTTTTCGCCAGCATTTCTACGGCCAATCGCCAGGATCGCGACAGTCAACAGCATGACACTCCGACTTATGTGACGTCATTTGTTGCCACTTCGGGACACTTTTGATATATGGGCAGCATAGGAAGCTAAACACACCAGTTGAAGACGCGTTCCAGGCACCATAGCCGAACGAGCACTGACGGATCTGCAGCACACATTTTGTCACGGGTACGTCGTTTTTGTACGCTCCTGGGGGAATTTTCCACACTATTCAATCTGGGTCTTAAGGCAACGCTTGGTACAGAGTGCGCGCACGAACTTTACGCCTCACATGTATCAAGCCAAACCATGCATCGAGGAGCCTAGTTGTATTCCAACCACTTTCCAGCCTCGCACCCAAAATGTCGAAGTTTCCGGCGTTGCGCGATAGGCGGCGCGCACTATTTTGCAAATTGTGGATTGAAGGCAAAACATCATATCTCCTTTGAAATCAGGCATACAGCATACAGCTCAATATCCGTTTCAATAAAGAAAACCACAAAACAAGCATCAAACCCGCATGATAAGGCGCGTGTGACCAATAGACCATTTGCTGTATTACCCAAGCATCAAGGAGAATGCAGGGATTGGTGTTCCACGCGCCACACGCGCACGTCTTCCCCGTATAAAATATTCGAAGTAAATAACCAAAATAAAGCGTTGACGAACGCGCGTGCAAGATACAATTTGTTTTAGGTTTTTGCTTTGGAAAATTTACTACTGCTGAGGCCAGCACGTGCGGCGCGTGGAACACCAATCCCTGCATTCTCCTTGATGCTTGGGTAATATAGCAATAGGTCTATTGGAACACCCTCCCACACGTTCTGGTAAAGATTAGGTTTGCAGCTCCTTCGAAAGGGGTTGACGTCATTCGAAGCCCTCGTGTGAAGTGCGAACCGCATAATGGATGATAACGGCGCCTGCTGCCGCGGCGACGGCAGCTTGCGACGTGGGGAGTGACGTCACTAGCCTTTCATATACGTATAAAAGAAGAACCCGCCTGTACCCCGTTTCACCTTATGTCCGGATCCAGCGGATGCTACGAGCTATTTTAGCCAATCCCGTTCTGTGGGCGTGGCTCGTGATACGCTTTCCGCGCGTCGCTGTGCCCCCTCTCTAAGGTCACGTGACACTCCCACGGCCTCCAATTGGCTCCGATGTGTTTTTTTGGCATTTCGTATAGTGCGTATAGTGCAGTAGGCAATCGTTGCAGGTAATACCACAGCCTCGCTGACCAATCACCTTCACAGCGTAAATTAGAGCCCCAATTGTTTTTTTAATTATCACAAAATTTTTTTTTTGCTATATCCGCGGGAACCGCTCAATTTCCTTCGCTAAAAACAGACACAAATGCATTGAAAAAGTGCAAACGGGAATGGGAAATCGTGACCGCTTCGCTGTTGCCGCTATTTCGTTATAACCGACTTCATTATAACCGGTCTCGACAGTATAGTATACCGTAAAATACCGCAGAAGCGCCCACTTCGTTCGTGCGCCCACTACAACCATTTTCCAAACTTGGGAATTCTGAAAATTATAAGTTAAGCACCCGATTTGACCAGACAAGCGCCCATGTCTAGGTTAACCCAATTTTCAGGAAAAGTAGGGTGGGCACTCCGGTATTTTACGGTATATAAAAAAATGAACTTAGTAAGTGTTGATGTAACAACTCTACCTTGAACTAAAATATTCTGAACGAAACTGCAGCTAGTATACTATATATGATAGACCGCGATATTCTTACGATTTTTTGTTCAAATTCGCGATTTAGCAAGGATGCTTATGTATTGCAGAAAGATTTATATAGACTTCTTTATAAGCTTACTATTTGTTATGTTAACTCTCTGATTTAGTTATTACCTTTACATAGGTTCCGTCTGTGCGATGGCACAGTGAAGGTAGTAAAATAAAACTCAATTATCTGGAGGATCGTGGATGGAAACTTAAGAATAACCTTAATGAGTTTGACTGGATCGCTTCTAAGGCTTATTTATCGTTCACATGCCGATGGTCTGTCATCATGAAGTTCTACATATAGATTGTCATTGATGTTAATCAAATGACAAAAACTTTGTTTTTATCTGAATTATTAATTGCAGTTTTATGACTTCAATGCAAAATTAACTTAGGGGCTCAATAATTTCTTTTTAATTATTTTCAATTAGTTGTATTTTAACATACTCTTATTTCATACTGTGATTTTATGCTGCGATTGATGCTAACAAAAAGTTGTACATGAGTGGAAAGGCAAAGTGGGCAATGTATTTTTGATGGGCAGGCCAAAGCATGAAATTTACCGTACGAGTATAATATTTGCGGCGCTAGGAATGAAAATGATGTGTAGACTTCTGTTCTAAAAGTTCCTTTAGCTGCTCCAAAAGATGCTCCAAAGTGACTCAGACCGACCACATGACTGTGCTCATGACCTCGGAGAAAACAAATAGGTAATTGGGGTGTGTGTATTTTTATACAGCCTAGAACGTGGTCTGCCTCAACGGGCGATGAGTGTCCCAGCTGTAGATGAGCGATTTAGCCAGTGCAGTACAACCGCTAGCCTGGGGTCTTTAACGTGCACCACACAGTATAGTGATACACGACCGCACGCCGGTACGACGCTCATCCAGATCGAAACGGGCAGGGGTGGGGATTGAGCCCAGGACCACTGGGTTCTGCAGCGTGAGCTTTCGCTCCACGTGCTCCGAGCTGGTGTGCGCTAGCCCATTCGGCCCCCCTCATGACCTTGGGCGGTACCTTGGAAACATAGCGGCGGAACACCGGGGAATGAAGCAATACCCCGTAGATAGGTAGATGGGCGAGACCACAGGAGACCTTCATAAAAAAAGGGCTCCTGGCCGGTTCTATTTTCAGTGTTCGTGCGTATGGCGCGTGATTTGCTTGCTTTCCGAAGCGACGAACATACGGGTACCATGGGCTGAGGCCTTGTGGACATTCACTAACCTCTTGGCGAATATGTGCTGCCTCCTAGACACGCGACTGGGTTCGAGGCTAAGTGACGAGAAAACAACGCGCGCGTTCCACACCCAAAACGTCAGCTACATCCTGTTCACCCATTGAGGCGCTGTGACCTAGATACGGTTCCCCCAAACTAGCCTTTGTCCCCATCGTGCGTAATCTTCCGCCCCGAAGTCGACACAACGAAACCATCTTCCCTCTTTGCTCGGCCAGAAGGAAGAGAGAGAGGGTACTGAAACTATTTACTCTCGAACCGATGTTTCTACAAAAGGTCCATTCCACAACCCGGGCGATAATAGTTCCGACAGCCGAAGGCTACACAGTTCACCGGCATGATTGCGGTGCACGTCGTAATCTAGAATGGGCGTCGTCAGTACGTCGACTCGTGTTCACCTTGTTCGCACCATCAAAACTTGAGTCTCGAGGGTCTCCAAGGCGCTCAAAGGCGAGAAATGCAAGATGGCGGATTGTTTGGAACTAGATACTCTCGAACCCAGGCGCATCAAATACTCCGCGCATGCACACCGCGTATTTCTACAAAAGGTCCGGCTGCTGAGCGCGTGCTGACGGCGAGCTTCCGCAGTTCTTCTGCAACGTGCATTCCGCACCATCAAGATTGCTGGTCTTAGCAGGCTATTAATGTGAGCTCGTTCTGAGCATGCGGTCTAAACATCGCCCTCAAATAAGGCGTCCAGTGAATACCGCTGTTTTTCTCACTCTGGGTTGTGCACGTGCTCCCCACGCGGTTATGTTTTATTTTTCATAGTGCGTAAAGCTTGGCATTGCACGGGCTTGCACCAGAGGAGCAAGTGGAAGTATCCTCACTCTAGTTGTGGAAATATTCCACCAGACGGCGATACCCAAACTTCTAGCCGCGAATACTCGGCGTCAACAAGTTTGTGCTACGGTGCCTAGGCTAGTGTAGGTGCCAAAGTGCTGCAGTTCGCGCTGCTGAAAGCGCAAGTGGCTTGCTCCGCATTCCCACGCGCCCGAACAAGTACCTTTGTGAGCGCTGGAGCACTGCGGAGGCTATGCTAGTCTTCACAACGTAGCAAGTGCCCCTTCCATGCGCCGTCCGGAGAAAGCTGACGAGAATTAATTCTTCAGCTCTCCAGGAGGCGGCGCTGATGCTGGAATGCGCGCAAGCGACTAGTGTGCCTAGATTACATAGTGTTTCCAAATGCTCGATGATCGTCTGCAAGCGTCTCCACCACTTCAGCTGTTTTCCTCCTCGCTACGCGACGACGCCACGCATGCGAACGTGCCGCCAATCGGCGCGAGAGGCGTCCGCCATTATATTGCAAACACTGTTTATGGTTTGAGTTGGTTCCTCTCTCAAATCTAGGCTCTTTATGCGCGACACATGCACAGGCACGGTTCTCATATATGCGCGCGTGTCGACCCTTGGACGCCGGCTCCATCGCTATCCCTTTTTATTACCCGCACGACCTACGTTGTCCGTTTATCATTGCGTTAAGCTTCGCTGGTTTTGTACGAGACTGAATGCTCCAAGACCGCGGGCGTACACACGGACGGAATGAACCGTTATGCGAGAATTGTTCCCCGTTTCATCTGCAGCGCGTCCTCGAAAACAACATTTTCCGTAAAATACCGTAAGAACGCCCACCCAAAATAAAGCGAAAAATAGTGAGGGGGAAAAAAATGAGGTGGGCCATATTTGGAAATGCGACAGAAAAACTTTATTAAAAAAAAAAAAGAAAAGTGATAAACAACCGGGACAAACCACGTGACACGGGAACTGATATCGCAAACATGGCAAATTCGCGTTTCACGACGCGATAAACACGCGAAAATTCGCTACGAACTCTCGTGTCACGGGAAAGGATATACGGCAGATTGCGGACGCAGCAGGTTCGAAATTCACGATGCAATATACATCCAGAAACCCGCTATACAAATTTAAATTGCCTGTCGCGGGAACCGATCTCGAGCGCGCAGATCGTGGACAAAAAACGTGGGAACCCGCTACGAACTCGCGTGTCACGGGAACGGGTACTGCAGATGGCGGACGCAGCGAAGCATTTCACGATGCAGTATACACGCGGAAACAATTGGCGTGTCAGGGAAACCGATATCGCTCGCGCAGGTCGCGGACAAAAACAGGGGAACCCTATACGAACTCTCTTGTCAGGCGTACCGGTACCGCGGATCGCGCGGTCGATGTGATTCCCGTCAGACATCGCGTAGTGTTGGACGGAAATCTGGGGGTTTCGACGGAAATCTAGCTTTTTTTTTCTTTTTCACCTTCCAACCGTAAACTGTTGGCAAAATAAAGGCATTTATTATTATTATTATTATTATTATTTATTATTATTATTATTATTATTATTATTATTATTATTATATGTGTGTTATAGCTATTTTGCCAGAAAACGGCATGGACGACCTCTCGGGGAGGGAGTCTTTACAAAAGTTTACAGTGCTGTTCTTTATTTATTTTTTTTTTTCGCCCCAAAAGCAGATAACGCGTCGTCAATGAGACTCAGCCCAAATGTATAGAGCTAGCGGTCCGGACAAGAAGTCAAACGTTTCGGAGCTGTAATCGTTGTTCTCTTCGAAAGTAGTTGCAAGTGATTTTCTGAAACTTCCAGTGGTACCGTTCCGGGTAGCTGACTCCAGTGGCGTCACTACACTAGGGTCGGCGGCACCCGGGGCAGTGGTCCGCCGTGACATACCCCCCCCCTCAGCACTGCACCCGGGGCGATCCGCCCCCCTTGTGACGCCACTGGCTGACTGCTTCGTCGCGTGCTTCGTCGGCCACCATTATCCCACGGAGAATTCCCGAAACTTTGCTTATAACTTTTGAACAACATAGCAGTTAGTTCAGATTTGGCATGTGGTCCGGACCGCTAGCGTTACATTTGGGCAGAGACTAAAGGCTGGTTCACACTGCCCCATTTTCTTACGTTAAGTTGCGTCACGAAATATTACGTTGAAGTTACCGGGACCTCTGCGCATCATATTAAGCGAGGCTACCAGTTCAAGGAGAAAGCATGACACGCGACATTCGAGACACGAATGTTTCAATCAATCAAGCAATCAATCAATCCTTTATTTCACATCAGAAACTGATGTAGGCTGCAGGGGCAAAAAGTCAAACGTTTGACTTGACAAGGCCTCTGCAGCCTTACACAGCATCAATTAATGACACTATCGAAGATATCAAATAAATAATAATATATATTAGGCACATAAAGTCATATTTAGATACATAACAGGAATGTAACGATAATAATCGTATTACCTCGAGGATTACAGAAGTATACAAAAATATACAGAACATACGACCCCAGAATACAAGCGAAGTTTTAATGCAGAAAAACATTTCTAATTGTACTGAGATTCAGTCTCTCCATATTTGGTAAATTATGCTTCTGAAGTTTATTTGGAACAAATAGAAGATTATACCTTAGCATTTGGAACCCGTAATTTGTACGATTTGTTGGTGTTTTCCAATGCTCCCCCTCACGAACGTTGTATACCCTAACATTTGGTGTTAGGTCTGAAATATGTCCGAGGAAAGGTTCGTTCGAACGAAGGGCAGATCTATATCGTGTGAATAAATTTTACTCATCTAGGTGTGGGACAGTTATTTGACGTAGTTCTTGAAACAGTGGAGGTGTGTGTGTATCGAAAAGAACATTGAATATTGTGCGAACAGCCTTTTTTTCTAGAAGGTGTAATTTGTTAATATTTGACAAAGATGTGGTACACCGCACTAAATTACGATAGTTCAGATGGGGTACAAAAAGGGCATCGTATATAAGCATTTTAATGTGACGAGACAATAAATTTGTGAATTGACATAATTTCCCGAACACTCTTGATAGCTTTTTAACAACATTATTAACGTGAGTATCCCGAGACATCTGTTCATTAAAATAAACTCCGAGCGTTTTATCGTTCGGCACAATTTCTTTGACTGAGGGGCCCAGGATAATATTAAAAGAAAAACAAACATGTCTATTCTTAGGTTTAAAAAGGACAGCCTTGCTTTTGCTCGTGTTGATTATTAGTGAGTTTACTTCACTCCAATCATATAGCTTTTTAAGTGAGGCATTCGTTTCATTAACAAGGTCTTCTATTTCTGTACCTGAAAAAAATAGACTGATATCATCGGCATAAATGATGAAAGACGGGGCTTTGCTGATATTAAAAATATCGTTTATGTATAGATTAAATAAGAAAGGACCTAAAATGCTACCTTGCGGTACTCCAGTTCTAATGGGTAGGACAGAAGAACTGTGTCCATTTATTACGACATATTGCTGACGAAACTTAAAGTACGATTTCAAAAGAACTAAAGGTACACCACGAATTCCATAGCACTCTAGCTTTTTTATTAGGATAGTATGGTCAATACGGTCGAACGCCTTCGAAAAATCGATGAAGACGCCTATAATTATATTTGTTTCTTCAAATGACTTTAAAATTAACTCCTTCTGCTCTAGCAAGGCGAACTCCGTTGATCGTCCTTTACGGAAGCCATACTGTGAGTCAGAAATTAATGAAAATTTAGTACAGAAACTTGTGACTCTATTGTGAATAATCTTTTCAAGGCATTTCGAAAACACAGGTAGTATTGATATTGGCCTATAATTCGAAAATTCATTTTTGTTCCCTCCTTTAAACAAAACAATGACTTTTGCAGTTTGCATCTTTTTAGGAAAAATACCACTGGACAATGAGAAGTTCATAATGTGTGTTAATACTGGTGACAAAACGTCCAAAACGTGCTTAATTGGTTTGATCTGCAAATCGTCTATATCACAGGAATTGCTGTTTTTAAGAGATGACATAATTGAAATTATCTCATTTTGATCTGTTGGAAAGAAAACTGCGCTATGTTCGTTTCTAGGCTTCATATACGCCATTGATGAAGGTATATGTATGCTACTAACAAGGTTAGTCAAATAACTATTGAAAGCTTCAGCGAGGACTTTTCCTTGCAGTGTTACTCCATCTCTTTTTATTGCGTGTATAGCTGGTTTAGAGGGACACCGTTTTAATACTTCATTTAGTCAGTTTACATACCACATCTGTTCTATTCATGCACGATTCATTAAATAAATGATTAAGGTAGGCTTGTTTTGCCTGACGCCGAGCATTGTTCGATGTATTTCTAAATTGTTTGAAAAGAGCAAGGTCCTCGGGTGCCTTTGTTTTAAGAAAGACATTATAGAGTTCATTTTGTTTTTCTGAATCATTTCCCAGCACTTTCTATTTACCCAGGGCTTACGATTTTTTTTTAAATTCTTTTATTTGTTTATACGGAAAACACTTGTCGTAAATATTTTAGAAAATCTTCAAAAATTCATCGTACGCTTCATTGGCAGTTGTTGCAGAAAATACGGAGTCCGAATTTGTGGTAGAAATAATTAAGCGAAATTGTTCTAGTGTAGTGGGATTTATACTACGGGTCATTTTAGTTGGTTCCTTATCCTTATTAACAAGCTCAGTGGGCTGGCGCGCAGTTTTGTTTATAAACATAATAATTGGTAAGTGATCACTTAGACCATAACCTAAAACACCAGCACTAATGCAACTTTCCTCGCGATTGGTCACAAACACATTAATCAATGTTTATGACGTGGTTGTGACACGAGTAGGAGGGACAATGACATTACAAAAGTTGTTAGACGTAAGTAAAGTAAGAAAGTCATCTCTAAAACGCGATTCCTCTAGCAAATTTATATTCACATCTCCACCAAGAAAAAGCTCACATCCTTCCTCATTTGCAAAACAAAATAATGTTTCTAAAAAATTAAAAAAAAGACTTCAACATTTACGCCAGGAGGACGATACAAAACAAAAATATATCCCGTTTTCTTCTAACACAAAGTATTTCATAGTCCCGTGTCACGATTGAATAATCGGAAAGAATTTCGAGCTCAGAAAAGTTTGCTTGCAAGGAGACACCGCCACCATGTCCATAATGACGATTTAAATACAAATCGCTGACCTATGCGTAACGTAACTTAACGTAAGAAAATTGGGCAGTGTGAATGAGCCTTAAGGGTTCGGCAATGCATAACCTTTTTTTTTTTTTCAGTAAAAGAAAAACGCTGGGCATCTTGAAATTCCACCCAGCGGCATGTCCAGTTGTTGCGTTTTCTCTGATCATGCACTCTTTTTGGGGTTTTCTGGAAAGCGTGCGTATAACGGAAGTTCTGGCTTAGTGCGATGACATGTTCACAAACGGTGCCAGACTTGCACACCCGCGGCGCCTCCCCTGGTATTCCTCTTTTCCGCATTGTGAGTAGTCAGGAGGAGAAGCGCACCTCCAGACGAATATGCGGCTTTGTTTTAACTACTTCTTTGTACTGAAAACTATGCTTCGTTTCAGCCTAAGTCCAGGCGCAGCCGATGCTACAAGCGCGAGTTCCGGGCTTTCAGCGTCCCTGCCAAGCACGTGCGCTCGTGCAATTCAAGCACTGTTCAGGGCCACATGCTCGCGCTTGTAGCATCGGCTCCGTCTGGACTTAAGCTGAAACGAAATATAGCACAAACGAAAGGGGTTATGAACCTTCACATTCTCTAATAGACCAATCTCACCAGCCAGTTTCACTACGCCACCGCTGCCGCAGTGCATCGAGGGAACTTTAGTCTTTTTGCACGCGCGACAACCCCGCTGAAGCTGTTCGCGTGCAGAGCACGAGACAGCACGAGCCCTCTCGTGTACTGCCGTCTGCCTCCTGGGAACTAAAGTTATGGTGGCGTCACGCATGCGCCGAACGCTTAGTGAGATCGGTCTGGTGCTTGATCCTACTTCCCCGCTCACAGAACAAACAACACATAGCAAGTAACATTTGCTGCTCGAGTTAGAAACGTCTTCCTGGACTCTGACGTTAGCACGTGGGGACAGCTCAACTCCACCCGCTGCTCCTTTCGACAATTTTCGCGTGCTCATTATGCAGACATGATACGAGAAAAGCATAAAGGCCCCTACGCACATTCGCGTTTGAACGCGTTTGGGTGCGGAGCGGCGTCCTTCAGGCAGGAAGCGGTACCTAGCTTTACGATGCGTACCTCGCAGCGCGCCGTAGTAGAGTTCCGAGGCTGCGATGGTTCAAGCAGGACAGAATTTTTCCGGGTAGCCAGCGGGATCGTGCCAAAATCGACCACTTCGACGTTGTCGCTGGGCGCCGCCGTGTGGCCGCGGATTTCACTTAAGGCCCATTCACTCTGCCCCGTTTTCTTACGTTACGTATACGAAATCATACGTACAAGCCACCGGAATAACATCTGTGCTTCATATGTGGCTACCAGTTCAAAGAAGAAACCTGGCACGCGACATTCGAGGCACGAATGTTTTGGTGGCTTGCAGGTGACGTAAGAAAACGCAAGGAAAAGGTGCAGTGTGAATCTGTCTTTACTGTTGGTGAGCCGCTAGCGACGATAGCGCGTTCCTATTGGCCCTTGACTGCGGTCGACTGCGCGTTAACGCAACTGTGTGTACAAGCTTGACGCCCTTCGCAACGCCACGCTTCCGTTTCCCTCTACGGAACGCAAAGCGCTCAAACGTAAATGTGCGTATGGGCAAGGGAAGCGATTTTTCAACTTCTTCCTTCGTAGCTTTCTTCCTCAACTCACAAATCGCGCAGCCTTCCCGAAGGTACAGTGGTGAGAATATAGCGCTAGCAGTGCAAGAGGAGGGAAAGGAGGAACTCCCCTCTTGCTTGGACCAAAAACTTAAAGATAGGGCGATGGTAAGGAAGGTACGAGAGAAGGAAATAGACGAAACGCTGGCGAGAGGATGGGGAAATTCCCTTCCCTCGCCAGCGTTGCGTCCGCTTCCTCCCCTCCCACCTTCTTTTTCCTCGCCCTATCCTCTTAATCTGCGACATACTATAGGGAAATACAGGAAACTCCCTGAGAGTATATAGAAAAAATTGCGGTGGCTTACCTCGGCTATGCCAGGATATACGTAGCGTGAGCTTATGCGCACAAAATGAGAGGCGCTATCAAGCGGCTCCGGTGCAGCGTCAGACTTGGCTACTGCGCAACAAAGGCGCACAGCTGGGCACGCAGCGGTGCCAGTGCGTCTGCCGCGGCTATGACGTCACTCCTCTGGAATGCGCAGACCGGCGAGGCGCGCGCGGTGGCGGCGGAGCGCGCGCCAGCTGTGTGCCTTGTGACGTCACTGCTCCTCGCGCATGCGCAGCACGGCTCTTTAGGAGCCACGCGAAACTGCTCAACCTCGGCCAGTGTAGCTCACGCTACAAAAAGTCGACAACGACGATGTGCGGAAACACGCGTGACGGCAGCAGCGGTACGATTTGCGCATCCGTGACCCCGTCAACCGCACTTCATTCCACGCCTCCTGGTCACGTGCTCTGGCGGCGAGAGGAGGGGAGAGAGTCGTTGCCAAATAAACCGTTCTACCAGGAGTGGTTTACGGCGCGGCTGTCGCCCTGTCTAATGCAAATGAGGAGAGTGTACTGCATTGCCCTAGTAAAGTATTTGCTCGGACCCTCGTTCGTTTATCCGGACATCGCCGTTTTACCCCCATCACTCAAAATTCGGACAGAAGTTGCTTTCCCTCCTCTCCCGCCCATGGCTTCCGCAGTACTGCGCGCAACTATCCTCCGTTCCTACCTTAGCTGACAGCGCTGTGGAAGCTACGTGCTCGTTGGGCCAGCTACAGTTCCATCTTTTGCCACGTGATCATGCTCCCTCGCGCATACCCATGCGCATAGTATGGGGTCAGGTGATGAAAAAGAGGCAGCTGATTGGTCCGGCAAGCGCGTAGCTCCCAACGCACTGCCAGCTTAGGGGTGAACGGAGTAGTATAGTGACGCAGTCCAATGCGTTAACTGGAATCCGCTGGCGTGCTTTGGGTCCCGCGGATATATCACAGTGATAAAACGAAGAGCCTTCGAAGGAAAGAAGCTACGACATAGTCCGCTATGTCTTCAAATGTTCGTACCGAAAAGCATGCCTTTGACTGTCTACCTCCATTCTTTTGGCCCACTAAACGATATACTATTAGGAAAATCCCAATCTAAATCCATTTATCCCAGCCCCATACAGTGGCGTACCAACTTGTTTTTGAGTGGGGGGGGGCAAACCCTCCCCCCCCCCCCTTCCAGGGCCGGGGCTCGGTGCCCCTGGTATCCCTCGGGCGCCGCCGACCAGTGTTTGCCCTGCCCAGTGGCGGCTGTTTCAGGGGGGGGGGGGGGGGGGGGCAAAACACATGACTTGCCCCCCGACTCTGAGAACTGGGGGGGGGGCAAGCGCCCCCCTTGCCCCCCCCCCCCCTCCCGGTTGGTACGCCCGTGGCCCCATACTAATCCTCTGCTGAGGGAAAGACACATCGTCCAGGAATACGCCACGTAAAAAAAAAACAGCACAGATTGACTAGTGGAAAAAAGAATTTTTAATTTTTTCTCATGTCGATGGAAAAGCATCTTCTACTATTTAATTTACAAAAAAACGCACACAAATGTACAGAACACATTCGCCTCTTCACCGTCGATGGCGTGACGACACAGTGGCGCCATTAAACGCCAGAACAAGAGGAACAGCACCGACCGTTTATTCCCGTTCACGATTAACTTCCACACTTCTTCCGAATAGTGTGTTTTGAACCTTTTATTTATTTATTTTTTTTCCCAGAAAGTGGCAAAGGGACAACGTTCCATTATCCATTCGCAGCTTCCAACTCAAATGAGGAGTTGAAGGATGGACAACATCAACCATTCTACAGCTCCTGGCAATTCGATGTTTCGTGGGTCGGGCGTTTATTTCTGACGAATTTATGACTCTTTCTTCGTGACTCGTCATTACTTATTCTACTCACTTTTTTTTTCTTCTTCTTACATAGCACGAGGTTTGATAATAGTCGCTTTTCAAAACCGCATGAAACAAAATTGTCCGACGCCAATTCTTGGGCAAGAAGTGTGTGATTGGATCAGAGTGTCCAATACACACTCAGACTATGTCCCCGAAAAATGGCCGACTCGGATTTTGAAAAGGGTGCACTTTGTAATAATTTTTGTTTTCTACTTGAGAGCGATCGTTCGTCTGCCCGTGTTCTACTTTCGTTTTCTGATGAAAAGAAGAAACAAAGAAATGACTTTCACGAAAGAGCAGTCATCGGTCGGTCAATGCACCAAACGGGTACCATGCAAAACAACGCAGACGGCGCGCGCGCAGATGTTGTCGCCTTATTCGACAGAACAACGCAAAACAACAATGACTAGCTGCGCCAACGCTTCTTTCACCGAGCTTCTGCTTCATCCTACAGATGAACGGCGAGGTCCGTGTAGAATATTCGAGGTCCATGGTTGTCTACCATCATGGGAGGTTCGAGAAGACCGCGCAGATTTCCTACGGAACAATCTGGTATAGTAGCGTCACAGTCTCTGCGCTGTCCAGCCCACGCAGTGTAATTTTATTACTTTAACACCTTTGAAATACATCGGGAATCGGCTTGCAGGAACTCGAATAACATATACCATCCACAAACGAAGAAAAAGGAGATTCGTCGATCCTCGGGGGTAAGTCTCACCTATAATACGAACAACGCAGCGGGCTTTCACTAGGAAGACAGGTTATATACATAGTTTATATTATACATTCTACATAGATCTGCGTAGACATTATCTGCCGTGTTGTCGTCGCGGCGGGAGACATGACAGCGCCGTTTCCTTTCTTGACTAGCAGCACCGGACCCAAACCTTCAGACTAGGTGGACGAACAGAACGAGTGAGCGTGCTGGGCCCAGGCCCGAACGAAGCAACAGAAGAACCTTGGCGAGTGTTCAGACCACTGGTTTAGAACTCTATGCTTAACTAATTTTTTATGGAAGAGACAGCAAATCGAAGGTCAGAAGAGAAATCGGACCTGGTAACAAAGGAAACGTTCGAACGTGTCACAAGCCTGCTGCGAATGCCGTTCTACTGTTTGAACTACAGCCACCAAGTAAGCTACGCATTAGAGTAGCGACACTTCAGCCAGCGGATGGGTGGATGCTAACAGCTGCATACCTTTTATAACGGGCGGTAACTTACGCCACCTAGCTTCGAAACCAAAATTATGATTTCTCCCCTCGCCTCTTTTTTGTAACTGTCACCAGGCGGTCTGTTTTCGAGCTACCCCAAATAACTATATTCTTGGAATCGCAGGCGTTTACCCTTTCCGATATGCTATTTAGTATCGCGAAATTCAGAATAGTTATTATGAAATCGGCAAGTGAACATGATGCCAAAACCAACGTTCAAATATACCCGCGATTTTCAGTGCCGTGACGTCAGGGGATGGCATGCTCGCAGGTCGAGTGGGCAGTCTAAAAATGGACTATGCCGAGCATTTGTTTGGCGCTGCTATGCGGGTGCTGAAGCGAGCTTCCAAAGCTTTCATTGGACACCATGAAACTGCTTATGATCAGTTGGGAACAAAGTCTACGTCCAAATAGTGAACCCCTGACTTCCGCTGACGTCGTTTTTTCACTGTTGATTGTAGAAACTTTCATAAAAAAAAAAGGCAAAAAAAAAAAGGCTGAGGACCAAAACTGGAAATTGAATAACTTCAAGGGGAAATATTTGGGTTACTATATTAGCGATGTTTGTTGGTGTGTTTAGCATATTTTTTAGGTAAATCGATGACTATAAACAAAACGCTGGAGTACCCCTTTAACCAACTTCGCACTTAAAATCAGTGTTGCCAGTTATTTAAAGCTTTCTCTAAACTCACACGAAACGCTGTTCCGTCCTCGAGAAATGTTAAAACACTGTGCACCAAGCACCAAAATGGCGGCGCCCAAGGAAGAATCGCGGGATGGAGCGCTGACACTTTAAGCGTAGTTTTTTTAGTGGCTCTAGGCCGACTTTCATATCGCAACTCTCCTGGAGCCAACTTGAGAAAGCGAAAGGATTGAGAAAGGAATGTCCACCAATATGACCTCCGTGTATTCATTTGCAGGTCGTAATTCTCTTCCTTCTTCATTTCTTTTTTAAAATTTAATATGTCTATTGTATGTCTGGTTATCCAACTGGGGTTCCACGATGCGTACGGATATCTGGGTACACGCGCCATGTGCCACACTCAATTCTTTGTCCGCTGCTAGGGAGCTGCTGAAGCACAGCCTCTGCTGACCTGACGCGTTCACTCGATGAAGCCGCAGTTTTACTAGTTTATAGTCGTAGACATCAACGTTCTCACAAGTGTGTTCTTTACACACTGGCCTGCTTTGGTTCTAAAGTGCTCTTCGGGACTAGATGCACCACGTCTCTTTTCGTTAACCTGAAGGGAAAAGACCCGTTCGGAAGGGGAAAAAAAAGACACAAGACACTAGTAAAACTTTGGAAAGTTGAGCTGACAATGGCCTCTCACTCTGGGGAACAAAGCAACAACGAAAGAAAAAAAGAAAAGTTGTTCCATCAGAACTTAGCACAGACACACGCACACATGAAACGTGCCTTTGGTGAATTCGAGGGACATGGCCGAAAATGCGTAATGGTCTACCCACTATCCTTCACGGCGTTGACCGCATAAATGCCGTTCTTTCGTCGAACCGGCGAAATTCGTAACTTTGGCTTTTGCTTTATATGAGATTGGACTCTTTATGTCACGATCTGTTCAGAGATTCGACGTCGAAGTAGGGAGGAAAAGGCCCAACCACGGTTTCCGTGGTGGAAGGTCTTCCTCGTGGCGTCTCCGGCGGGGTCCTGAGGACTCGAGCGTCCCCTCTTCGCGCTTTTGCTCCAGCCAATACCACTTAGAATACAAAGTCTGCGCATGGCGTCATCATGAGTGGATCCCCAACCAAGCGGCACACACACTGAAGCTCGGCGAGAGCGTCTGTATGCGGAGCGCAAGGTTGTCTGCTTCTTGCGCCGGGGTTGCGGTGACGTCACAACGCCAAGCTCTGATTGGCTCTGATTGGAAGGATAATGGGTAGACCTCAGTGCTAGCTGTCTTGACGTTCTACCCTCTATCCTTCTAATCGGAGCCAATCAGAGCTCGTCGTTCTGATGCCACCGGAACCCCTACGCAAGAAGCAGACGAACTTGCGTTCCGCATTGATGCCGCGCTCGTTTTGAAGCGCTGCAAGGTGCGCTGGCGGCGGTACTGACACAGGTTAGGCACTGTGTGGATTCACTAGAGATGGCGTTTGGGAGAGGGGGGTGGCGCATGCTTTGTTTTCTGGGTTGTATTGGTCCACGAGCATGCTCTGAGAATAGTCACTCCGATTGTCATATGACAAAGACGTATGTCTACTTTGGTTTGCTCCTCCCCTTCACTTGTCTTGAGACAGTTCATCCGGATGAGGCGACACCAACAAACAAGACGATGAAACATTAAAAAAAAAAAAAAAACACGAAAGAAGAGAACACAAGCGAGTCTGCAACGTCATAAAGAGGAGGCTAAGAGTGCACCAAAATGGCAGGACTAGTTCGCCCGAAGATTTTGTCTCTCGGGACCCCATCGGGCGTGCGTGGTGCCGCCGGCGCCGCGACACTCTAAGAAACATCCGACCCAAAAAGGTTTCTTTGGTTGTCCGTATATTTGAAAGCATTTTTTTTTCTGCGAATTCTCATCTAAGCGTTTCGTAGGAAGGGATTAATTGCGTCATTAAGAAACACATTTGACAAGAGCCAGTAAGCGTGGGAGCTCTAAGATTCTATGGTGTGTAACGAAACTCCTTCAATGATGGTGATAAGAGTCCTTCGGATTGTCTCCTAACGGTTTTTCAAAGGGATGCTTCTTCCGGAGTTATTGAGTAAGTGTTATCAATAAAGAAATTACTATGTACACGCAACAAGCTGGGTCATCCGGTACCATTCGTTTCTGTCGCTTCAGTGTGCAAAACGGCAAGATACTTGGAAAACCAAGTAAACCGATGGTAGACCATTAAAAAACAAAACACCGATTGCAGATGCAGTAGGATGAGTTTGTTTGGTGATTATAGGGCACACCACTCGGCGTGCGTTTGCCCCCTTAAGGCCCGTTCACACTCTTGCGACCGAGTAAGACCGAGAGAGACCAGACCGGTTTTTAAGCCTCTTGCGATCTCTTAGGACCAGCTCCGCTGCAGTGCATCCGGTCCTAAGAAGTCGCAAAAGGCTTAAAAACCGGTCTGGTCTCTCTCGGTCTTACTCGGTCGCAAGAGTGTGAACGGCGCTTTCGGTTCCAGCGTCAGATTCCAGAGTTACATTTTACACATGGGGTCTATAGGGACCATTGCTCATAGGGACGTCACCTTACATCCTGACATCACGCGACGTCATGGCGTCACGTGCCACCATAAGGTCACGTGCGCCGTGACGTCACGTGGTTTGCGTTACACACGCTTCGTGCTCACCGGTCCTTGTCAGCGTGATGTTTTCTTTCTAGATGAACGCGAAATGGATATGAATACGGACAGTCCAAAGAGGGGCACCCTTCGGGAGGATTTCCCCTTTAACGCGCGGCCACGCTGCAAATACGTCCTACAAAAGAGAGCCCACAGACACCGTCTGAGGTCTTCCTCGTACGACTGTCTCGTTCGTCGCGCAAGAACTCTCCGCAGACATGTTCTCAGCACACATGAAACAAACATGCTTGACGCGCGTCCGCAGAACTCATGGTGTTTGTAGCGAACGTCTTTCGTGCGATGTACTACGGGCGGCGTGGGGTGGGGGGACGTTCTTAGGGCGGCGCGTGCCTAGTGCCTGGCGACGTCCGCCTTGGCCTCGGCCCTCCTGGCGGCGGAGGGCGGCGACGGACTGCGCTTGCCCGCGGCCAGCACGCAGGAGCTGCTGCTGGGGCTGGACGAGGGCTGCTGCCCGCACACCCGGTGGTGGTTCTCCCAGTCCTTGTGCTGGCAGAAGGCGCCGCAGTAGCGCGCCACGTTGCAGCCGCTGCACGTCTCGCTCGCCTTGCGCCCGCAGTTCCAGCAGTGCTGCTTCGGAACAGTGGGGACAGAAGCGGGAAACGAGAGGTCACACCCAGGCGCAGTCGGTACCAGGCGTGACGTCATCGTTCGTTGACCCCCGACCCGCCAAGAGCGGCAAACACGCCGAAGCGTCGCGCTCGTTGGCGCTGCGCTCAGATCTGCTAGTGATGACGTTTGGGAAAGAAAGGCGCCTGCCTTTTGTCTAATTCTGGGTGGTGGGGTACTCCTAAGGCCAAGCGCTATGCTTGACCGAATGCAGGCCAGGAAACAGATGGGACAAGGGTTTGGACGAGACCTCGGGTTCGAAATCGGGTTCGAAATCGGGTTCGAAACTCCGCTCGAAACCAGAGAGCCCCACTTTATGCGTTTCGAAAATAACAGCTGCCGGAGAGATGGCCAGCTGCAAGTAGATTTTGTCCCCGGGAGTCTTGTCAAGGCCGGACGCTCCGCGCTTCATCTCATCAACTTTTATACTTAGTGTACAACGCCGTCAAAGATGCTGGTTCGATCGTGTGGCTTCATCTTGAGGTTTATTGTCACGTGCTCTCGCGCAAATTATTATTATTATTAATATTATTAATAATAAATGAGACACTATACTTCGCTTCATTTTACGACGGGAATGCAGCGGCGCGACAAATCCTAAACGCTAACATCGGTGGTCGCGAGAGAAAGAGCAGGAAAGGGAGTGTCAGAAAAGTGAAGAAAGAAAGCAGACGACAGGCTAGGCGTGTTTGATTTGACGCACTGAAGTTGTGCATTTGGCTGTCAACTTTAGTGGTTTTTTTTTTTTTTTTACACTAGCTTTTCTATTTCCGAAGTTAAAACAAAATATTGGGTACCAATCTCGCAAATGATATTTTGCTGTTTTTTTTTTCCATTAAAGTCTTGTTACAAATCCGGGCCTCTCAGAACCGCCTACGTCCCGATAGGCCCAGATTACCGCCATATGCCCCATGGGCCATGGTATTGATGCGTCTAGAACAAATGGGAATATGGCAGGCTTTTTGAAAATTCGAACTCAAATTCTTTATTTTCTCTACTCGGAGAGAGGAGGCAGAGTAAAAAAATAACTCGGGTGTTGTTTGAAAAGCCTTTGCCTCCACCACAGCAGCAGGGAAGCAGCATGAACGTACAAATGCCCACAGAAATATAAAGTAAGATATAGGTGTTAAGGAAAAAAACAATAAATCCAAATGTTCGATATTCACAACAGCAACAGGATACTCGCGGTAACAAATGATGAACGCACAATTTTATTGGTTTCGCGCGATATTTCTGTATTCAGTTTGGTAAAACTATTTTAAAAAGAACGAGGTGCTGCAGATCTCAGCATCTGTCTACCATAGTTCGTTCTAAAGTGCGGCACTAACCGCGTGTCTACGCAGCGAGTTCAATAAACTGCGTCTCTCATAGTCAGGTTAGATATTGATCTAAATAAATTTTCGGTTCCTCCACGCTTATCATCTATACGAGCCCTGTGTGGCTATGCAAAGCCCCGGTGCCGGTCTCACCTCGGTGGAGTCCTCCTGGTGGTTGACGGCGGCCAGGGCCTCCTCGGCGGCCTGCCTCCGAGCCTCGCCGATGAGCCTCTCCATCTTTGTCCGCTCGGCGGCCACCAGCTCGCTGGCCTTGGACTCGGCCGCGGACACGGCTTTCTGTAGCTCGGCCACGGCCTGGCGCTTCACCTCGTGCACCGCTTCCTCTAAAAGGACCGAAAAAAAAAAAAAAGCTTTCAGCTTTTCCACTCTGGTGGAATAAAGAAGGAAGACCAGCGGAGCTCTACAATGGAAAGTAATGGCCGGCCGCAAGTCGGCAAGCCAGAGTGGAAAGGCTGCCGCCCTCTATGAGCGACGGTGGCAACCAGGTACCTGGCTTGCCGCCGTCGCTCATAGATATGGCGGTAGGTGTCCAGAGTTCGGTGTCTTTATTTCTTTGCGGGGGACACGATCCTGGGGAAACTAGCCCTTAACAGCTCCGCTGTAGAAAAAGGAACGCGATCAGGTGTTTGATTCTGGTTCCCGCTCCGCTCCGCAAGCGGTCGCAGCAAATCCATTAAGACGCAGTAACACTGCTCGAACGAAAAGACAGTGTTGGGGCACTTGTGTGAGGCACTCTCTGTTTGGCGGTAATGTTGGTCGTACAAAGGCTGTCTTATTTTACATTCTTAACCCGTCCCCGACTACGGTGCGGAGGAAACGCAATTGGCGACAGTTACGATTCGAAAATGCGGCTTCCCGAGCTTCAGGTGCGGCGTCCGGAAGCTCGAACGATGTCGTACTTGTCTGTCGCGCAACGTTGTAACGTTTCCGGAGAGCGGAAAAGCGTTTCCCGCGATTGCGGAATAAGCTTCGGATGACTGACGATGCTTTTAAGGCTAGGTGGCGCCAGCCAGCGCCCGTCATGAAGGGTACAGCCGTTAGCGTCCATTCATCAATCGATGCCGTCATTATCGTTACCCTTATACCGTGGTTAACGGCACACTTAACTCAGGGTAAAAAAAAATAATTTTTTCTTAATTAAAGAAATAAAATTAATTTGATTTAAATCATTGGAGATAGAAAATAGCGATTCTTTATCACTAGGGGAGATTGGGAAGGAATGCAACAATTTTTACGCAATATTTTGTTGTGTAGTTTAATGGGCACATAAAACACGCGCGGTCGTTTTTAAGAAAATGGCGATCACATACGACGAATGTACGGTCGTCTTGGGCTTCTCGAACCATTAAACACAATCGTCCTTCGTTTTTTTGTGTTTTTTTTTTTTTAAATATGAAAGACGTTTAAGGCCCGTTAACACTCTTGCGACCGAGTAAGACCGAGAGAGACCAGACCGGTTTTTAAGCCTCTTGCGATCTCTTAGGACCAGCTCCGCTGCAGCGCATCCGGTCCTGAGAAGTCGCAAAAGGCTTAAAAACCGGCCTGGTCTCTCTCGGTCTTACTCAGTCGCAAGAGTGTGAACGGCGCTCTACAATCCCCTGTAACGCCGAAATAGAGCGCAGCTCTTGAGGAGGAAGAGGGGAAGGTACAGAGAGGAGGCTATGCCCCTCATCCTTTCCTCCCATTTAGGGGAAAATTTTTCCGCTAAATTTGTCCGCTAAATTTAGCGGGGAATTTTTTCCGCTAAATTTAGCGGGGAATTTTTTCCGATAATTTTAGCGGGGCATGTTTTCCGATAAATTTAGCGGGGAAATTTTTCCGCTAAATTTGGCGGGGAAAATTTTCCGCTAAGTTTAACGGGGAAATTTACCCATAATGCTCCGCGTGGTTACGCCGACGGCGACGGCGACGCCGCTCAAGCCGGAAACGGGCGGCTGAGAACTGCGGTCTAATGCAAGGACGCAAATTGTTATTTGAGGTGACATCTTGATTTTCATGTAGCCAGTATTAATGAAGAAGTCTTAGAAAGCTATGCCTCTTAATATGTGCATCTGGTCGATTGCAAGTTTATAAGCGGTGCGCGACGCGCCTACCTGACCAGCGAGACCGGCTTTGGCAGCACCACTACGCACCGCGGCGGAAGGCGCAGCACCACGACAGGGCGAACAGCCTCCATGCTGGCCGTTAGAGTCATTTCACGCGGCGAGATATTTAGCAAAGACGCAAGTTCAAAGTCATACAGAAATCATGGTAAGCATCATCATCATAATCACCCCATCTTTTAAAAATGGTGATGATGATGATGACTGTCCGTTTTCGCTGACACACTTTTAAGGAAAACGCACCATGTAAAGCGGTTCTTACAAGCGGGCTTGCAGACATGTGACGATGGTAATTCGCCAGTTCACGCGTCCACATGAAACCTCCCAAAGCAGCTGTACCAAAATAAACTGTGGATTAGTTGGGTAAATTATAGTGAAACACTAATAGCGCAACAGACGAGGACGGGTAGACGAAGCGAACCGAGCAAGAACTGCTTGTCTGGACAGGACAAGAGCGTGCCTGAACAAGACAAGAGTTCACCTGGACAGGGCAAGCGCTTGTCTGAGTAGAAAAAGAGCTTGTCCACTTCTGGACAGAGCAATACCTTGTCTGGAGAGGAAAACGCCTTGTTCTGTACACTTCTGCTCAGGACAATAGATTATCTTTTTTTTTTTTCATTTTTGCCAGGACAAGACCTTCTCTAGACAGGACAAGAGCTTGCCTTGCCCAGTCCTACTCGTCCTTGTCCTATTTATGTTTAGCCTTTCCGAAGGGAAGCACACGACGGCAGGGCCGCGCATGCTCCGATTGCTCAATGAAGGAGTCGCACCTGCCCTGCGGCGCACTTCGGAGACCCTGTCCATCTCGGCGGAGGCGGCCTTGTAGTGGTGGTGCGACGTCATGAGGTCCCTCTTCTTGAGGTCCAGGTCGTCCATGTGCCGGCGCCCGCTGCCGGGCCACACGGGGGACGGGAACTCGTGCCTCTCGGTCTGGCTGCGGTGTTGCAGAATGGCTAGGGCGCGCTTGGTCTTCTCCACCATGCCCAGGATGCAGTTGAGCATCTGCGCACGAGGGAAGATGCTCAAGCCGAGCTCCAGAAGTGGACCAAGTGACACAGGCACGTCTTACTGCCATTCTGGAGTATGCATCCAGAAGCGAGCAGAGCCACACAGGCGCATCTTTGAGCCGTTCTAAAAAAACTGCTCTTGCTTCTATTTTATGTGACATAAAAATGCATAAAAATTGCAAGACCCCAATTAGTTGACATCAAGCAATGGGTTAGGGCTTTTTGTTAGACGCAAACCTTCTGACGTCTCATTATGCACGATGTAACTCGCGCTATCGGTAACAAGAACAAGAAAAGATCGTCGCACACTCACTGTGTTTATGTTCTTCCATTCGTCCTCCATGTCCCTGTCCTCCGGGTAGTCTCTGTGGAGCATCCCTGCACATGAAAGGCGGGAGTAAGGCTGTTGGGTTTCCTTCGGTGCCTTTGAAACGACGCTCGCATCAGTTGTATTTGGAACGGTCAGCTTAAAAAAGAAAACTGCCCTGCCAAAAGTTTATTTGGGCAGCGCACCGTCCAAGGCCATATATTCCGAGGGGATATTTTTGTTCGTCCACTGTCATTTTCTGCGTATTTCGTAACTTCGGCTTGCAACTTGCGCTTTTTTTAAACTTAGCATTAGGATGTTCCCGAGATATTTCTATAGAACAAAACATCATTTAAGAAACATTACCTCCTTCCTTTTTACTGTTCCACGAGATTTGATGACCTTTATTTTTAAGTCAGTCTACCATCCTGCCCAGGACTAAACCCACTAAATGTCAGCATGCAAAAGGCTAAACGGAGACTGTATTTGTAAAGAAAAAGAAGAAGAAAAAGAAGGCACATGAATGCCATTTTCAATTTACAAAGTCGAGTGTGAACAATCCCGTAGAAGCGCGGTGCTTTCATTTCCATCATTTTTAGCACCGAAGTAGGGCATCTCGGAGGTCATATTGGAAGCGTGTAGGAGTTTCTGTGACTGCGCCTTTCGGGAAGTAGGCAGCCCTTAGTTTTCCAAAGGGTGAAGCCGCGGTCACACTGTAATACGTGATGCAAGTGACTGTTTGCACACACTGCCTGAGACGTGCTTCTTTCTTGTGCGACTGTCCTGTCACAGTTGTCACACAAAAACTGTCTTCAGACATGTTTGAAGCTAGCATGTTTCGAACATGTTTGACGAGTGCCCGCAGATACTTGTCATTCATCGTGTCATCAGCAAACACAGTGTCTTTTGTCTGATATACGAGCAGTGTGACACCGGCTTTACGGGCCATCAATGTCCGTCCGTCCCAGGGTAGAGACATCCCTCGTTGCATCGAATGCCAGCAATGCGCCCCGAAACATACATATACATTACGGTTTTGGGAATCTTACTAGCCGGAGCTACAAACTCAGATGTCAGAGTTTGTGCACTTTGCGAACACATATATGAAGAAAAAAAAAGAATTAAAGACGTTTTCAAATCTCTGTAACGAGAGATTTCTAAACCTAAATTAGAGCGCAGCTCTTGAGGAGGAGGAGGAGAGGGTACGGAGGAGAAGGAGGCGCATACCCTCCCCTCCGTACCCTCTCCTCCTCCCCTTTTCCTTTTCTGCTCCTCGTCCTCCCCTCGTCCTCCTTTCTTCCTCCTCTTCTCTCCCCCCCTCCTCCTCCTCCGTACCTTCCCCTCCTCCTCCTCCGCACGTGACGTCAATTTTCCCGCTAAATTTAGCGCGGTTACGCCGACGCCGACGCCGACGCCGCGAAACCCGGAAACGGTGCCTGAGAGCTCCGCTCTAAAATATGGGGCAATAAAATGGACATGATGTTTGTACGAAGACACCCTTGAAAGGGTCAACTGGAAGTCAGCTCTCGCGGTCTTTACTAACCGTAGCACGAGGGCCTGTAGAACCGGTCCGACGAATCCCTGTCGAATCGATCGAACCGGTCGAACCGGTCTCGAAACAACGGGACCGCGGGAACGTCGTCGAACCGGAAGGTGTGGGCCGCTGTGGACGCCGGACTCAGCCTGGTGGTGGGACTGGACAGTCCTGGACGCTTGGCCGACGGAGGCGCGATGTCCGTCTCCGCAAGGACGCCGGTCGATGACGAGCCGCTGCTGCAGTGGCCGTTCTCCTTGGGCCGCCTGCGCAGCATTGTAGTACCACATTGAAAATAGTGAAGCCACAGTCGCGCTGGTTGTACATTACACAAAATACGTGGTGTTGGCTGCAGAGAGGAACGTAGGGTTATCTGAGCCTGAGCCCAGTCAAGCTGTTCTTGAACAGCTTTTTGCCTAGGCTCCCCTCCAGACTTTCTGGAGAATAAAAAGATTTGATTGATTGATTGATTCATTCATTTATTGACACACCTCAAGCACCCTCAATGCACGTTCGCTTCATACATACGTATGTTTCGAACATGGCTGCGGACAATTTTTGTATCATCAATGCGGGAGGATTGTCGTACAAGGAAGAAAAATGCTGCAAACTGTCTTTCGTATGATGTATTAGCGGTGTAACCGCGGCTTTAGTGTTCTTCGGATAAGCAGTACTTTACAAGGATCGTCAGAGACGCGTCCAGGTCAACGACGAGGCGCACTCACCTGTCCAGATTGGCGCTGCTGGTCCTCCTCTTGAGGTCCCTGTGCGCAGCCTCCGGCTGGAAGAAGATGTCCCCGAAAGGCGGCGGCTCCGATGTCCCGGGCACCGGGTCGAGTAGCAGGAGGAGTTGCTGCTCGTGCTGACGCAGGTACTGCGAGGGCGTCTGCTTGGCCGCCCGGGCGTAGTGCAGCACTTCCGTCTGGAGCAGGGGCAAATGCGACTGCAAAGAAACACCCAATCACTCGTTCCAATCAATTATTTTTTTAAACGTAGATTTGAAGAGACGTAACGTCATGGATGCAGCATAGACCACGGGACCACATATGTCCCTCAAAATTGAGCGGGACGTTCAGCATCCGATGTCAGGTTACGTTACCGCTAAATTTAACGGCTTACATGATGTCGAAAGTGACTAGTGACGTCGGAAATGACTGGCGTCACGTGACTTGACGTCCGGTCACATGGTACGCAACAAATGTTTGTCTGTGCTCCGTCGCACTCCGACTGCAAGTCCGACTGCAGCTACGATCCGATGTAGCCAACCAAGCAGCAGCGCCAAAAGTGCATCGTCACGACGCTCGTTTTCCTTGGGGCTTCGTTATCACCGGCTCAAGCAGTCACGCGCAAAAAAAGGCGAATTCACTGTTCGTGATGGGTTTCGCCGGTGATAGAAAACGCACAAGGACGATGGACGCTGCGACAATGCACCTCTGGTGCTGCTTGACTGGCTACGGTCGGATATTAGAGAGTTTTAGGGAACCGTTTTTGCACATCCGATACGGTTTACGATGGGTCCTCCGGTACGAACTACGCACGTGCGAGTCTTCTGCGCATGCGCATGCGCAGTTGTTACCGGAGGGCCCATCGTACCCTATCGGATATGCACAAATTTACGGTTTCCTAAAACTCTCTAATGAGTGAAATTGAGTTTAGACGAATTCTCCGTTCACGGGAGTTTCGCTCCTAAGCACTCTTAATGCGATAGCATTCTTTAGCTAACCCCCACCCCGATTTCGTGGGCCTTTCTGGTCCACGAAATCCTCGTCTGCTAGGACGTTGCCCTCGATATCGGTCTTAACGTCGTTCATGGCCTCGTAACAAAAGAGGGAGGTAAACATGACGAATGCTATCGCAATTCATTGACAACCAACAATAGTGGTTTCTGCAGCCATTCTTTTCCTTCACCGCGACAGCTTCAACCCTCGGAGTACAAATCATGGCTCTTCTTTTGATACCCAGCAAATGACAAGGAAGAAATTGCGCCCCAATGGCGATACTGTATCAGTGGTAAAGATAAAGACCTCTTGCCCCTTTTGCCACCGAGACTATTCGTACACTGGAGCATAAATCGGATTTGCCTTGTCATTGGTTCAGCTTCTCGAAAGTAGGTCAATGACTGGTGTTCCCAGTGCTCCGCGGTGCGGCACACACTCCCAGGGACTCTTCACAATGTAGCTCAGGGCACGAAGGGGTTTGGGATCTATGGACTCAAGTATGTGTCTGATTCAAGCATCCACGAACATCAGTCGGTTTCGTACCTTTGCCACCCCCTCCCCTCCTTTTTTGTTTTATTTCTTAAATGCCGGGTACATACGCACCTTGAGGAAAGGCACGACGAAGGGCCTTAGTGGGTAATTGGTGATCTCCTGGATGCTCTGGTGGAAGTCTTCAATGGTGATGGTGGAACTCTGCTCACACCCGAGAAACAGACGAGAAAGGAAAGCTTCGTTTAATGCAGAGGCAAAATATTCTACCATACGCCAACTCACTGTTCCACATACAAACAGGTGTCCGTGTGTATTAGGGGTATTCATCAACGTGCAAAATCTTTGCGCGTGCGCTATTCCAAGCCAAAGTTTCAGCCTTAAGTTTTAAGCTCAAAGCGGCAATTAATCCTATACGTTTTTTTTGTGTGGTTTTTTTTTTGTGTACACAGTTGCTTCTGGTAGGTTGTGTAGTCGGGCAATTTACTTACGAATTACAACTGCAATTAGATAATAATAATAATAATAATCTTTATGTCCATTTAAATAAATGATGGAGCAAGAGGGAAAAAAAGCTTCCACGAGAAGCTTGACTGGCCCTCAGCCCCATCGGCATCCATTGAGCAAACAGTTTTCGTGCAATTAAAAAAAAAAAAAAAAAAAAAAAAAAACTTCAGGAGTTTTTTTTGTTTGTTTGTTTGTTTGTTTTTGCTCCAGGAGAAGGTAATTACAATCTTCTGCAAGAAAAGTAATGCATTACAATCAGTCACAACACGTAGAAAGTAATGTAACTAAGAGCTATTTCCGGTTTGAGTGACATTATTTCCCAGCATTGCTTCTGTCCATCTGTTTCTTTAACGTCTTCTTGTCTGATGATTCACTATATGGTGTACTACATTTGTCGCGTATTTTTCCCTCGTTTCCTCAAATTTATTACTCGGACTACTACTTCGTATCATGTAACACGAAGTGGTGTGGAGCCGAGCCCTGAGTACCATAGAGATTTCTTATTTCGCCTCATCACAAAGACAGTTACAGTGATGTCCTTGTATAGAATTTCAAAGTCAAAAAGCGCCATAATAAAAAGTCAGGCCTTCATGCGTGGGCAAAGAACCGAAGTGCGCAGATACCATGCAGCTGCGCCTCCTTTTCTTTCGGTGACTCTCAGAAATGCGCTTCAGCGTTAAAACGAAACTACTAACGCAAATTTGGAAAGTATAACGCCAGAACGGATTAAATTACCTTTAAATTAGTTTAAGAAACTAGTGAATTCTGACCACGAATTTATTCTTCCACTTATTACAGTAATATAATTCAATACCTCTAATTCGATTACTAGCCAAGCATGGTCGGACACTGCGCGTGGCCACGCCCAGAAACCGAGGGAAGTGAGGAGACGAGAGGAGACGTCAGAATGCCGAGCTCTGTTTGGCTCTGCTTGAAGGATCGTGGGTAGACCTCAAGGCAGCTTGCTTCGAGGTCTACCCCCTATCCTTCAATCAGAGCCAATCAGAGCTCGGCGTTCTGACGCCCCCTCTCGTCTCCTCACCTCCCTCGGATTCTCGGCGCGTACCACCTAGAAGACAAGGCCTTCGCATGACGTCATCGCTAGTGGATCCCGGATCCGCGGCGAACACCCTGAACCTCGATGAGAGACGCCGCAAAGTGCTAACGCAAGCTAGACGGCTCTACATCGATCCACTAGTGATCAGACGTGTGGGAGGGAAAGGGCACACTCACCACGAGTCCCAGGATGAGGGCGTGCACCCTCTCTCCGACGTCGGGTGCAACGTCGCTGCCGAACTGCTGCAGCGTCGTCAGGAACCTCTTGACCTTGTTCAGCTGCCGGGCGCCCAGCAGGAGGCTCCCGGCCGTCGGCGCGCCGTCCGCGGAAGACGTCAGCGGGGACGTGCCGGCCGGAGACGCCACGGCGGCGGCCAGCACGGGTCCGTTGGCCGTGGTCCCGTTGTTGGCGGTGCTGGACGAGACCCCCGTGCACGACGAGCCGGGGTTAGAGTCCGACGGCGGCGACAGGGACCGCACCACGGCGAGGCCCGGTGGGTTGCTGGGACAGCCGCCCGGAGCCAAGGGCACCGTGGTCGCGTTCACGACGGCGCCCAAGGGAGGCGTGGTCCTGTTCATGCTTCCCCCTGCGATATGGAAAGGAACAGGAGTTGAGGAGTCACCATAAGCCGCGGTCGCATCTTATGACGGTCCTCTTACAATGGGCCATACAAAGACTCTTTCAGCCATGCTCGAAGCGTAGGGCAAACATGGTTCGGAGATGTCTGACGCGCGCGTCCGCAGGCAATTCTGTCATGGTGATGTTTCTAACGAAAGCAATCTCTTTTGTATGATGTATGAGCAGCGGACTCAACTATGGCCGACAGGGAGTACCCCCTATTGGCAGAACCTCATAACTTTCTTCCGAGACTTGCAGCACCACCAAGATTGTCCGCAGGCAATTCTGTCATGATGATGTCTCTAACGAAAGCAATCTCTTTTGTATGATGTATGAGCAGCGGACTCAACTATGGCCGACAGGGAGTACCACCTATTGGCAGAACCTCATAACTTTCTTCCGAGACTTGCAGCACCACCAAGATTGTAAGTCTTCTTGGAAGATAAATAGGGTATCATTCTGAGTATGACTTTCTCCGTCTTCGAGGGGTGGTGAGCTTGTATGGCACCCTTTCACCTTTCCTTTCCCCTCCACGTCACTCCCGATGATGCTACTCAAGAGGATGTGACGTATCCCCTTTGTACATATAATAAATACGTTTTTTCGCATATACTAGTATGCGTTGTGAACGCTGCACTCAACTATGGCGCCCGGTGAATGCCACCTATGCGGAGAGCAAATCGGACGTCAGGACCACGCGGAGCTCTGATTGGCTTCGATTGGAAGGATAGTGGGTAAACCTCAATGCTAGATGCCTTAAAGTCTACCCACTATTTTTCTTTCACCAATAAGAGCTCGGTGTCCTGACATCATCGCAACCTGTGTGCAAGAAGCAGACGAACTTGCGCTCCGCATGAGACTGGATGAGAAGAGAAGTCGACGTTTTTGGTCGATCTGATTAGAGGGAGACACTGGGTAGAGAGAAAAGGCAGCTAGGGTTTGGGTTTACCCCACTATCCCTTTCAATTAGAGCTCGCTGCTCTGACGTCACTGCACGCTCTCATCTCCTCCTCTCCCTCAGTTTCGCTCCGCATAGCCACCTGGTGCCGTTCTGACGCCAGGTCAGCTTCCGTTGCACGCCCTCCAGTTTAATTACGAGAGATGTGTAGGCCAACACTTTGTGAACAGACAAGCCCGCGTTTTCTCGCATTAGGTTCGGGCACTGCGCATGAGCAGGAACAAGATCCGCGTGAATTTAAGCGTCCGCGCATCCGCCGCTCGGACAACTGCGCCACCGGAACAGCGTGACGTCAGGGTCGCGTGTCGATGTACAGGATGCATCTCTACGGAAGCGTCCTGTCCCCGACGGAGCCCGCGTGCCTTCGCGCGGAGCGGTGTACATACCTTGCATGGACGAGACCTTCTGCAGCTGCGTCGGGCTGCCGGGCTTGATGTCCGCCAGCGGGGAGTCCGCCATCTCAGCACCCTGGAGCGCGCGGCAAGATGGCGGCGGCGCCGCCCTGTTTCCTCCGGAACCGCTGCCAGGAGTCGCTGATTTCGCCGTCGTCGTTTCGCAGTCCAGGTCTGGGTGGGGGGAAGAGGCAAGGACAGGAGCACGTCCGTCACACCATCCGGCCGCAGGAAAAGAACAATGATGATGATCGCCTTTAATGCACGATGATCGCCTTTAATGCGGCGTCATACACTGCTGGAAGTCAACCACGGCGCACTGGAACGACAACAGTCGCGCCGCTACTACGTCATACAAACGACATAGTGTTCCTTGCAGACATTTGATAAAATTACCTGCGGACATATGCCTCGGGCATGTTCGGTGCATGTTTTCCTCGTGTATGGTTCAAACTTGGAACTTGTCTGCAGGCAGTTTTTGTATTACCAATGTGACCGTCATACGAGGAAAAAAACTCGCCTCAGGCAGTGTCTGTTAGACCATCTTTTGTATGACGGACGATCAGTGTGACCGCGGTCTTAATCTGCTCATCCAACGAGGAGACAGGTCTGCATCACGCTCCAATATCCACAAGTCTCAGTGGCAAAACAAAAGGTGAATTCATTTTTGTTACGTGGACCATATAGGGTCCCGTCAAATCTTGCGCTCTTCTGGTTGGCTAAACTCATTCGAGGTAGGCCAGTAATCGGTGGTCCGAGGTTCCATGTTTTGCAGAAGAGCAAGAACAATGGATAGGACTTCTGATAGTATATACGCGACTCCAGCAAAACGGACGCCACCTAGCGGGAAAACACTAAACTGGCCGGTACAGGTACTTTCGCCATTTCTGTTCGTCTCTTGTGAATTACATGCTGTAGGTGGTTTGCGCGAAAGAACAGTTTTCTTGATGACTCCGTGCAAACTGTATAGCATCTGCTTGTTACCCGGCTTGCTCTGAACGCAACCTGTGCAACCGCGTGAACGGGACATTTCCGCATTTATCAATGTGCATCATTACCGAGGAATGACATTATAGAAAGTCTTTTCATCGATTTCTCGATGAAAGCCAAGCCTCTGGAAGTTCGCTTCCGCCAAGACATCGCCGCACGTTCGAAACGTATATGATACAAAGCGGTGCAAAACCATTTTGAGTACAATGTTTGCTTCCTGATGCCCCGCGGCGTTGTGCGTTGATCTGGCACATATGGCACGGCACGACCTGTTTTGGACCGCCATATTTGCCCGATGATGGCGTCCCCTATAAGTCGCTGGAGTCGGGAATATACACCGCGTGGGTCAAATGGATCGATGGCGGTTTGAATGGAACTCATACATCGGTTTCTTAACTTATCGCCCTGGGACTTACTACAGAGGTGCTTGAAGCTGCTTCATTTATTAATTGAAAGTATGAATACAAGCAACCTATGGAGTCAAAATAATAATAAAAAAAATCTGGTTTGGTCCATGGAAAAATTATCGCTAAGCCTTTTTATTTACATTTATTTACAGAAACAGCCTGAAGCGCCGAAGCATTACTACATCAGGGAAACACAAAATAAACGCATAATCAAGCACATAAATACATTAAAAAACAACAACAACAACAAATACATGTTAAGTAAAACACAAACTCTTGAATATAAAAATTTAGGATACTGAAAAAAAAATCACCTACGTCATCTGTAGTGAATGCTGATGGAGGCAGTGAATTCGAATTCCGTTATTGTACGAGGAAAAAATTAGTAATTTTTATAATCAGTTAGGGAAAATATTTTTTGATCTTATTACAACGATCTATTCGGGTTGAAAAACAGTTTGGTGATTCAAGATATTTATGTTTATCAATTCTAGTTAAGTTACTAAAAACAGAAAATAAAAAACTTTAGACGAAATTTCTTTCGCCTTAAAGCCAATAGTTCACAACAAATCTCACGTTTAAATTTTGTGACACTGGATGTTCTAGTGTACGTTCCCGATACAAACCTTGCAGCACGGTTTTGAATTTTTTCTAATATAGTGGCAAGGTACGCTTGGTACGGGTCCCACAGAACACGCGTATATTCAAGCGTCGGTCTTACCAAGCAGCAGTAAGCAGTTTCTTTTAACTCTTTTGGGAGCACTGCGTAGATTTCGGTGAATAAAATTTAACAATCTGCCTGAATTTTTTTACAGATTGTGTTACGTGAGCATTAAAATAAAGATCGCTCGATAAAATGACTCCAAGATACTTCTCATCCATGTTTCTATGTAAATATCGATAATTAATAGAATAACACGATAAGATGCTGTCGCGTTTCTTCGCGAAAGTGACGTGGACACACTTGTCAGCATTGAGACTTAATTCCCAAGTCCGACACCAACTGGATATTTTATCTAAATCAGATTGTAAGGGAGCAGAATCTCGTAAATGTTCTACTCCGCGATATAAAACACAATCCTCCGCGAACAGCCCTACAGGCAAGGCAATCCCTACAGCTATATCATTTATAAAAACAAGGAATAAAAGAGGCCCCAAGACTGACCCCTGTAGAACGCCAGATGTCACAGCGAAAAATTCAGATTTTGCACCGTGCATGACTATACCATTGCTTTCTCTTACAAAGATAATTTTCTATCCATCGGTAGACGCTGTTATCAAGGCTCAAAGAGCGCAGCTTATACAACAACAAAGGGTGGGACACCGAATCAAAAGCCTTCCGGAAGTCAAGGAAAATAGCATGCGTTTCACTTCCACTCTCAGCTGTTGTAACAAGATACTGTTCAACAAGTTGAGTGACGCACGAAAAACTCTTTCGAAAACCATGCTGAGCTGGAGAAAAGCAAAAGTTAGTATCTAGATGTGTTACAACGTTACCATACACGATGTGTTCTAAAATCTTGCAACATACACAATTAAGGAAAATGGGGCGATAGTTTTTTTTTTATACTTTTTCTCTATCCATGCTTGCGGATTTGGCGTAACAAATGTCATTTTCCATTCGCTTGGAAGTACACCTTCCTCTAGAGACTTTAAAAAGACTATGTGAAAAAAGCGGGACACGGCGAATGTGCACGATTTCAGCACTTTTGGCGACAAGCCGTCTGGGCCCACCGATTTTGTCTACCTCTAAGTCCTCTAAACATTTCACAATGCCTTCTATATTTATGACAGCAGGTGGCATAGGAGGCTCTATTCCATCAGGGGGGGGGGGGGGGGGCATGAACGCATTACATACAGGCGAAGATAGACTGAAAATATATATTGAAACAGTTTGGCTTTATTATGATTATCGTCAACAACCTCACCATCACACAAAATACCCGGGGTGCAAACATCTTCCTTGCGAGTTTTTCGAAGGCAGGCCCAAAATTCTTTGCTATTTGATCGCATTCCATCGGAAAGTTTGTCAAAGTATTCGAATTTCGCCAAGGTGATAGCATCTCTGTAAGCATTATTCAGCTTCTCAAGTTTTGAAGCAGCAAATTCAGATGAATGCATTTTGTACTTCTGATATGCACGCCTTCGTTAATTTATCACTCTTTTAACCGCATACGTCATCCAAGGCTTATCAGCGTTAGTATTTTCAGATATATATTTGGCTGGAACATTTTTCTTTAAATTATACCTGACAAACGTTCCTTAAAAACAACCCATGAAGTATCAGTCTTATCTCGATATCTTCAGAAAATCGTTGTGGGATATTCTGGCGTTTACTACGGTTGGACAATTTGCGATATGGGAAAAAATAGAATTGGCTTACCTATTCTTCACTTCATGTGGTCCAAATAAGCGCCACAGTAACACGTAATATATATTTTTAGTGTACATGCAAAGTGTAGGGAAACATAGTTTTTTGGTTTTTCTTGATTTACTCGGGTGAGCCAATCTTTCCCCAATTTTAGCGAAAGCTTCCAGCAACTTCGGGCACCTCTGTAGTAAATCCTAGAGCGATACGCGCCAAGGCGTCGTTCCTTATAGTGGGATTAATTTATCTACTGCGTACACTGAGCATCTTGGGCGTTTCCGGAGCTCTGATGATCAGGTTTATGATGTTCACGCTCACGTGTCTTGCTTTGTGATTCCATTCTCCGGCGTTCTCATTGGCGAATGTCACAATCCCATACCGAAATCCCCGCAATTCTTAAGTTGTCAGCAACCGTATAGCCTCGAAGAGTAAGATTTTGAGTCCCTCAATCCACCAACATCTTTAAGAAGAGCGAAAGTAAAAAAAAAAAAATGGAAACGGAGTCGTATGGCGAAGCTGCAGCCATTCCCACAGCTGCAGAAAACACCTGAGCAACAACAACAACAAAACAAAAATTACAATAACGCAACCGCAAAGAATCGAAGGAAGTCTGAGAGAGACAGCTGCGCTTAGTTTCTGCGCGAGTCAGCTAAAGTTGCCGTTTAGTGTGTGAAACGCCGGCTGCAGCATTGGGGCTTTCTTTTGAAGAAGAAAAACAACAACAACAATACAACATGTTTTTGAACAAGCACGTGCATTTTTCTCTGGTCTCAAGGGGAAAAAAAGCGAAAGAAGCCCTAGCAGATTGTATCGTTATATTTTTTAGAGTACAGCGTGGAGGTCGGTCTTCCACAGTATGGCGGAATCGGATCTTACTGCAAATTACAAATTTAGCCGGTGCAGTACGACTGCTATTCTCCGCTTCACCCCAAGTCCGATCGCAGTCGTCGTTACGGTCCGATTAGCCATGGAATCAAGCAGCATCGAAAGAGACGTTTGCAAGTACGGCCTCTTGGCGCCGCCATCTTGATGTTGGTGTGGATAGAGCATTGCTGAGGCGTAGCAAGATGGCGGCGCCCAGAGGCCGTACTTGCAAATGTCTATACCGACTAGACCAATCACGTATAGTATGAAATACGCCGCGACCCTCCGCTTTTCTTTTTTATGCGTGATTGATTTAGCCGGCGACAAACGCACAAAGACGCCGAGTTCCTGTGACGATGCACTTTTTTCGCTAATTGATTGGCTTCATCCGGTTATATTGTTGGCTATGCGTTCCGACTTGACGTCAAATCGAATATAATGGGGTCAGGTTCCTACTCGTAGGGTCCTAGAAGACAGAAAGTTCGTAGTGCCGTAATTTACGTCACTACACTAGGCGATGGCGCCCGGAACTGCGCATGCGTAAAGGTTTTGCGCTTAACTACTGACAGGTCAAAATCATATTTTTTTTATTATTATTCGAAACGATTGAAAACGATGCCTGGACATTACCCTCAAAATTCGAAATTTAAAAATTCAATATTCGTAAAGTAAAAAAAAAAAAAAAGGATTTCAAATTTGAATTTAAAGCTTTCGCGCAATTCGCGCCAGCGTAGTGACGTCAAAGATTGAGTCGTCCTGCAACTCGGGTTTCTCTCACGCCTCCGTGTCGTGTTCGCCCGCGTCCCGCGATCAATCGCTCCGTGCGTGCCGCCTATCGCTGTTAGCAGACGACGCGCAGCCACTTTCGAGTTTGAAGTTCTTTTGGGGCTCTTTCAGCGATCTCAAATTCTTCAGATCGGTATGAGGTTGGAGAGAAGGCGCGGTGGACTTTTGTGAGCGACAGGAGGGGCCACATATCGCGCCGGTTCTGCGTGAAAGGCTGCCCGGCGGAGTCACAACCGAAACTACGGTACACAGACACCAAACCCAGTCGTTTTGACCGTTTGACGACTTCCTTTTCGAAGTCTAAGAGGTCGTCGGGCACCTAGAAAAGGGAACTCCGTCCGATTCCCTGACTCACCGAGGATCCTCAGTGCTATACATACGTGGAGCGCCGCCGTGTTTTCCGAGGGAGGATAAAAAGCAAGGAGGTGACATCACTCCAGACTCTGATTTTCTGTATTTCATAAAGAAGAGCGTAGTGCGTTCGCAATTGCGTTAAAAAAAACGCATTTTTTAGGAATGCCGTTAATAAATATTATAGACATTTCGCTTATAAAGCTTCTAAATATTGTAATCGATTACGTCACAAATAAAAAGAAGTGAGGATCGAGGTGAGGAGCGAGAGAGAAAAACGCCAAAAACAAAAAGGCGCGCGCGCGCGTGAAAACAAGTTTTTTTTTTTGTGTGTGTGTTTTGGTATTTTTTTATGGCTATGATTACAACGTGCATCGTTTTGACAACAAAAACAAATACGACCTTTGGGGTGTCAGTGCCCCTTTACAGAAAAGAAAAACAGTAATTTCTGCGCAAGCGTACTTAGCGCTTACAGGCAGATACAAAATTTACGGTCGCATTAAACGTTTGAGAAAGATGATGCAGACTCCCAAAGGAGATAACTGGATGAAACGGACTATATGTGCTTTGTCTGATTGAGAAATTTATCGCGGGTTTCGGCGTTTGTGCGGATTTTTTCAAAATGCGTGAGTCTCGGGGAAAATGATTTTAGTGTGTAGCATCGCGATACAAATGCGCAACCCACGTTCTGAGACACTCCTGCGTGCATACCGCCCCACGATGCATTCTGAATGCCAATCGTAGGCCTATTCCTTCTGCATCAGTTAAATCAGTGAAGAGAGCGAGCGTTTACACGTTCCAATGGTCACAGTCTTACCGGAGGAAAGGCGTCAACCCCATTTCACCGATGAGACTGCGCGAACGACCCGTTGAGCGTGGGAACCGTTCGGAAGCCTCATTGGCTGAACTCATCGAGGGAACGCCAGTGATTGGTGAAGAAATGACCCCGTACAGTAGCACTTTTGTTTTTTAAAGATAAATAAAAATTATTTTTGTACAAAGAGAGCCCCGTGAGGATCATATCTTCCGCTAAAAGTATACACAATACAGGAAATCTGGATCGTCTGCTTTCCCGCGAAGTGCTCGAGAAAGCCAATTGCTGCCACTCATGGAGGGAGGGAGCTTGGGGAACCACGCGGCTAAATAGTGTTTAGACGAAATATTAGGGACTTTTCGCAAACCGTTACCGCGTACCGCACTACAGGAGCCTTCCTTTGAAGCATATGCTTTTATGCGCGCTGCCGAGTGATACCGTGACCGCTGTGCGCGCGCTTAAAAGCATGCTTCAAATGTTCCAGTAGTGCGGCACGTGGACCACGGTAACGGTTTGCTAAAAGTCCCTATTGAGTCTGCGCTGCGCCACCGGAAAACAAAAACAAAAACCGTACAAACTAAATTATGTAAAAAAAACAACAACTAGATTTCCTGCTGGAAACCTGAAATTCAGTTAGATTTTCTGTTCCATAATCCAGTTTATACTGTGTTTTTTTTTTTTTTTTCGGTAGGGTGGGGCAACGAGCACTACTTAAGCACGTGCTTACGCCGTGCTCAGTTTCACAGCGCAAACTGTTCCTTTTAGGTCGAAAGATATTTTGATCCTCGTCCGATAGCGCTTTGCGGGAAAGTAAGCGCACCATTATTCTTAGAGTGAAGATTAACGCCTTCTAGCTGTCTCCGAACAAGCCCACACGGGGTGTAAGCATGCACTGTGCGTGCGCTGGATCCAGATGCGCGTGAGCAGTCCGCGTATGCGCCCTTCTAATAGGGAGTTTTCGTAGATGGTTTTCGCCGCCCCGCAACGCTCTCCGCAACCCGCTATACGATACCCGGAACTCTACAGTCAAGGCCATCGGCGCGCAGCCCGATGGCCTTGACTGTAAAGTTGACTGTAGAATTGACTGTAGAATTCTTCGTTGAAGGCTTAGCGGTGGGTAAAACGCGGTCTACGAAAACTCCCGAATAGCAGCGTCGCCGTGACGTCAGAACTGGTATCTCGACATAGTTGCATGTGATTATCATCCCGTTGGACCGCCGCTTCAAACTGGGCTCTGACCGAGAAGGGGTCTAGGAGAAAGGAAAACACTATACCGAAAGGCAACGTCATACGATGACGATAGAGTAAAGGGCTCGCGAAACACCTAAATAAACGCATAAAAACGCCACATTTCCTCTCGAAACGGGTGAGGGCCAGTGCCTGCGCAGCGCGCCCAAGCGCGACGCACACGCCATGCACCTGTGGCTATGGCCCATTAGAGCCCAGCTTTTTGTGGTTCCACGAACGCTGCGCAAATAACGGGAAAAAAAGAGAGTTTATATGTGTATAACGACAGAAAAGGTGACTGCGAGAATTGACATCTTGCAGCTGGCTACATAAAATGCGCTACGAAAAAAAAAAAAAAAAGAAGTCACACAAACAAGGTAACGCCATGGTCACGTGACGTCACGCTCTGAGGTAACGTTACTTTACGTGACCACGTAAACCGTAGTTAGCGACATTTACCGGTCCGAAAACGTACTGTACGTCGACGATTTTGTCAGATACGACCACCAAAGTATTCGTATTTACCGTTAGGAAATTTTAGCAAATCGAATTTCACCCGTTACTTCTTCGGGTGCGAGTTTCAAAGCGTGCTTCGAAGGGTCAGCGTAGGTCAGCGCGAACTCCCGATGCAAGCATCGTTCCGCGAGAACGCGAACTGATAAAACTCGCCACGATGCGGCGTCTCGAAAGTTGGGGTGTGGACGTGCCCGAGCATCCCACTGTTCTGGGACATTCGCCCCTCGTGCCCTCTCTTGGAAGTTCCCAGCAAAACTCCGCAAAAATGAATTTCAGCCTTAAAGGGATGGTGAACCGAACATTTCAGTGACTATATTAAGCGGCGCACTATCTTTTCATGCGTCAGCAGCCCCTGGTGTGCGCGACGAAATTGACGTCATCATATCCCCCATTCACGCTTAATATGCTCGAATGGGGGATATGATGACGTCAATTTCGTTACGTGTGCTCGCGCACACCGGCGGCTGCTGACTCATCGAAAGATAGTGCGCCGCTTATTAGAGACACTGAAAGGTTCGGTTCAGCATCCCTTTAACAGCCGCATAAATCCTAATATTCCGCGAAATAATTATACGCGTCAGTATTGATTCGTACTGACCAGGAACCCAGGAACGTATGGTCAGGGACGTATGCGGAGAGCAAGTCGTCTGCTCAAGGAGGTTAGAAGTACAGGAGAGGGCACGTTGCACTATTGGTGAAGCCTAGTCATAAAAAGTTTAAACGATTTTGTGCCCAGCGTGACCGCAGATCTCTCTGGCGATTGGTGCGCGTGACTTGTCACTTGCGAGATGGATGGTTGATTGTAGGATTCCTTGCAGGATTGCGTCTGGTAGGTTTTATCAGGTCGAAGGCTAGACTGTGGTGTATTCTAGTACACCATAGCTAGACGAAGGCTAGCTACGGTCACGTGATGTGGTCATGTTGGGCTGGTAAGAGAGGAGAGTAAGGAGGAAAATGAGAAAGAGGCGAGGCGTCAAGGGAGCATGGCTTGTGGAGGCTACGCAGCTGACGTCATGCCCTCTCCTACCCTTCTATTCTCCATGCGTCTGCTTCTTGAGCAAGAGTTGAGGTGACATCAAAAAGACGCCGAGCTCTGATTGGCTCTGATTGAAGGATAGCGGGCAGACCTCAAAGCAAGCTAGCTGCCTTGAGGTCTACCCACTATCTTTCATTCCGAACCAATCAGAGCTCGGCGTGCTGACGTCACCACAACCTCTGCAAAAGAAGCAGACGAACTTGCGGTCCGCATCGACGCTTTCAGACAGCTGTGCATAGACGCCGACAAAACCGACATTCGGTTTTTGTTTCCTCTTATTCCGTTCGCTTCGCTTCATCTTTACCACAGAAGGACGGGTGATCGCTATTTTAGGTGATACCATTTCCTTCTCCCCAGCACCTTTGTGGAGGCTCGTCAACGCCCGCTTCAATTGCTTGGAATCCCCGTAAGACGAGAAAAGGTCGGCTATGGCGGTTCAATCTGGCGCGGGTCGTCCCAAGGACGAAATAGTCCTAAAAGGATTACAATATCGCACAATTCGTAGCAGTAGGTAAATTAAAATGTCACTATTTACATCGATACTCCTATTGATCGCATTATCAACCCCCGTAAGGTTGCCGTTCCTGCGTGCGCCGCCGCACCGAGGCCCAACAAACTTTACGAACGCTCATGGAGGGTGAATGGTGTATGCGAACCATAAAGACTATGTAACACCATTACACCGTGGTCACACGTCTAATCCTACATCATACAAACGAGTGTCTGCAAACACTGTACGAAGCGTGTTTCTTCCTTGTGTGGCGGCCCTGACACACTGGTCACACAAAAACTCTTTGCAGACATATTCGAAGCAGCATAGAAACGGGATGAAGCAGACGTGATTGGAAGATTCCTGAGGCGCGTGAGCAGATACTTCTGGCATCATGTCTGCAGCAAAAACACAGTGTCTTTTGCGTGATAGTGTGACTATCACAGTCACAGTGTGACTGCGGTTAACGTAGTAAACGATTACGGGTATGGCGAAGACGCTGCACATGCTTAGTGCCAAGGTTCGTCTGCTTCTCGCACAGGGGTTGCGATGATGTCAGAACGCCGAACTCTTATTGGCTGAATGAAAAAAGAAAAAAAAAATAGTAAGTAGACTTATCTAGCAGTGAGAGAGGTCTACCCACTATCCTTCCAATCATAGCCAATCAGAGCTCGGCGTCGTTTCTGACGTCACCGCAACGCCTGCGCAAAAAGCAGACGACTTGCTCTCCGCATACACTTCTCGTACTCGTTAGAACAAACGTTGTTCTGTCTGTACATACCGAGGAAGGGTTTAGCGTTTTCAAACTTTTTTTTTTTTTTTTTTAATCGCGCTCGTTAGAAAAGAAAATGGTAAAGGCAAGTTTACACAGTACAATTTGCTTACCTTGCGTTATGTTACGGTTCTGCTTACGTCACGAGTCGTTGGGGACATGTGTGCTTCGTGTGAAGCGCGGCAACCGATTCGAGGAGTGGACGCGAAGTACGAAGCCTGGATATCTCGATGACTCATAACTTGAAATACGAAGACGTAAGCAAACGTTCCTGTGTGAATGGGCATTGTTTTTTGTTGAAGCTGTTTCTATAGCGGTCAAGGAGAGGAACGACAAGCTGCAGATAACCCCTGACTGACGACATAATGCAAAACTAAAAGGCACGGATAAAAAAAAATTGTGTACGTTTGAAGACAATGAGTGAGAGTGATGGATGTCCATGGTATGCATCAGACATGGCCGGTTCCATTTTCAGTGTTCGTGTGATGGAAAGTGATTTGCTCGCTTTGCGTGGCGACGAACATGCAGGTGCTGGGCCGAGGAGATCGCACGCTGGGCTGAGGACATGTAAATATTGAAATGGCCCTGGAGCGCGCGGTTTGAGGGTGAAGGCGGGTATGTTTCCCGGCGGCTAAAATTCCCGCAAGAGGAATTTTCTGGTCACATGACCGACTTCGTGGGGACAAGGTACCCATAAAGCAACTCCGTATCAACTATTTTCTGCTACTTTGTCAAGGCTGGCGTCGCTTGCGCAGTGCTGCAGCTCAGCACTGACTGGGAGAGCAGGTGCCTTCGTACTGCGTCTTATTCGTGCGCGCTCTCGTGCGAGGGAGAGCTTTGACAGCGTTAGAGGCCTGTGAGAGCTGCGCCAGCCTTGACTATGCAGCACAAAATTCGAAACTTTCGGCGATGGTGGTAGCGCGGTGTGAAAATTGCGCTTCCTGGCTCCTAAACGACCGACATCCGAACGACTCTGCTCGCTTACCCCCTCTTGACGTGTAAGTATCAGGCGTGGCTCTTATATCGCCCGTATTTCACGAAATCAGAACTACCCACGCGTCCCAGACCCCACCTCGTACTGCTGCTTTAGGACTAGGAGGACCATCCAGATGACTGTTATTTGGATAGGAAC